>JABSTT010004884.1:0-19956 GCA_013339685.2 Hyalomma asiaticum
TATTTGCTATCTTGTAGCATTTCATTGTTTACTTCTGTGGGCATCTGGCAGGTGTAAGGCTCTTGTGTTTGCCACCCCTGTTTTGTGACATTGATGCTTTTGAAGCCTTGTTTTTCCTGTGCCAGTGCAACACATTGTTTTCAGAAATAATTTCAATAAATGAAGCATGGTGGACTACAGTGTTGCTCACGATGTTTTGTTGCATTGCTCTTTTTAAAGGCCACCCTGGCGATCTTTTGGCCATGTCAATGTAATGGCGATTCTATGTTCCTAAGGCACTCTTTTACACTCCTGATAGTAGAAATACTCGGCAAATACATTTTTAAATATCAAATATTGCCCAGATTTTGAAAGCCATGGTATGTACCTGTGCACTTGTGTCGCTTTGCAATTATGACATCAGCAGGCAGTGGCCGTAATGGTAGAAGCCAGGTGGATGGTTTGAGGTAATCAGTAAAAAGTTAATTGCAAGCAATCTGAGCATCTCAGGCTGTAATCTTGCACAACTGATGGAAGTGTGCCAAGGAACATACCCAGCGAGTTTTATCGAGATCTATTGACTTCGAAAAATCGCCAGTTTGCCTTTAGGGCAACTCTGCGGGCAACTCTGGCGATTTTTCATTGTCTGCTGATCTCAGCGAAATTTTCAGTATATGTTCTCGGTACTGCAGTAACTTAGCCAGGCCAGACGGTTGCAGGTCATTTAGGTTTCCTGAAAGTGAATTTTAAAATTTTTAGCTGACTCCCGCGCCAGCCATCCTGTGCTTTGACGTCATTGCATGCAACGTTGCCTACCCGAGTAGTTGGGCCGTTTAAAAAAAAACGGCGATACTTCAGCGCTAAAATGGTCGTTGTCCAGTTCACAAATAAGAGCTGAATACATCGTTGGATGACATGCCCTTTTATTTTTTTTTCTTTAGCACCAGCTTCACCGGTTCATATTTCTGATGGCGGGGAGGCTGTGACGTAATCGCATGCGCTGTACGAAGCGTCTACCCGTTTTGGTTTCGGTTTGAACACACCGTTCATTCGGTTGTTTGCAATTAGTTGGTTTTTGAGCAAACTGACCTGGCTGCTTCAGCTCTATCAGTACTATTGGAAACAGCGATATCAGAATATGGTGGTAGAACCGCCAGAGTTTCCCCTTGAAAAGGAAACTCCGGCGATTTTTCAATGTCCACTGATCTCAAAAAAATTTTCATCGTATATCTACCTCGGTACTGTAATAATATATGCGAAGACAGGCGGTTTTAGGTCATTTAGTTTCCTGTAAATGAATTTTAAATTTTTTAGGCGATTCTCACGGGGATCACCCTGTGTTTTTGATGTCATCACCTTGAACGCTGCCTACCTGTGCTAGCGGACCGTCAAAGCAAACGGCGATACTTCAGCGCTCAAGTCGTCGTCATCAAAATTAGAAAAGCTTGCATAACTCAAAGGGCCCATGACAGCTATTTTTTTGTTGGAGACTTTTATGTTCTAATGAGTAGAACAGTGTCTTGTAATCACGGCATGGAGTGGCAAATTCTCCAGCGTGAAGTCTAATTAGTCGCAGCATCGTTAATTTGTTCAGTTTTAATGAAGCTACGAAACGCGCGCCAAAAACTACAAGAACTAGCGCCGCGGGGCTAGCGCGGCGGCTGTCGGAAGTGAGCGCATGCACTGATCACTTAAGCTCAAGATTCGGTGACGTTGCGGAGAGCGCGAGCGCCAGACCCAGCTCGCCACACTCGCTTTGCATCATAGCGTGTGTACATGTACGCTTGAGCGACCAACACGGAGAGGAAGCAGAAAAATACGGCTTTTGGCGTGGCCTCCGCGATCGGCTGCGAGAGCCGATCTTGGAGGCTACGCTCGGGGCCATAGCGCGGCGCGCCGTGTCTCTCTGTGACGTCACGATATCAACTTACAAAAGTTGAAACGTCACAGATGGCCAACTAACTGCGTACACTAGTGGCGATGTCGCGAGGTGCTGCAAGCTCGGATGAGCATTCCCGCTTACTTTGAAACCATATTAAATTACTTAGAGGCGACGTTCGCCACTAATACTTGGTCAAGATTGCCTTCGTATGCAGGAAAACCAATTAACGCAAGCATCTCGCGTTTGAAATTTTGGTGTCATGGGACCTTCACTATATCGTCAGATGACCTCGCCACTGTCATTTTTCCGCGCCAGTCCCATATTTCTGATGGCGGGGAGGCTGTGACGTCATCGCATACGCTGCACGAAGTGTCTACCTGTTTCGGTTTCGGTTTGAACACACTTTTCAGTCGGTTATTTAAAATTATTGGTGCGCTTCTGAGCAAATGAACCACAGTGGCTGTTACAGGACTATCAGTGCTATTGGAAGACATTGATACCGAAACACGGTGAAGAAACCGCCGGGGTTGCCCTTTAAATGTGCCGAACAAGGGGTTCGGTGAGATTTACATATGCTTTCCAGTTTGTAGTAAAGGTATAGTGAAACCTCGGTATAACGAAGTCGGTAAAATCGGCAATTTACTTGTTGCGTCAAAACTTCTATAAATCTAAATTTTGGCTTATATGCAAATTATAACCACCGAAGGATTTTTTTTTTTGACAGTAGTGTCGCAGGAATGTTGTATAATAGATAAGCACGAAAAAAAAACCGGAGATCCGACGGCGGCAACATGACAACGCGCCATCGAAGCCCTCTTTAAGGGTCGTATATGTCTAGTGTAAAGAACGAAGCGCAGTGCACTAATCAAATTCCCTCCAAATCCTCCTTTTTTCTGTCAGTTCCTTTCAATCATTTCAAATCAAAACGTAATTAACTCGTGGCCAATCCCCCCTGGTGGGTGAGCGCCGTAGGTAGTACCGTAGGTTTTCAGGAGCACCATCGTCATCATCATCAGCAGCAGCGCACTGTGATAAATGAGAAGCAAGGCTATTCGCCAAAACTGTCGCGGGGGCTTACTATAAAAAATTTGGGTGTTTCCTCAACCGAGAGGGCGACGCCGATGTTCACCGAACCGGTGTACCCATCAACTTAGTACGATGAACACGCGACATCGAAAGCCATCGCAAGCCGCAACAATTATGTGCGTGTTCCTTTTTGAGCGACAAAACAAGATTCGCTCAAGAACCGCATGAACGTAAGGTGACGATAGGAATTGCAGCTCGTCAGTGCACGGTAGCCGCGGTTTGGGACATCGCGTCGAACGTGTGTACGAAGAATTCAGCAGATTGCATTGCGGCGTCGCGAATTTAAGTCGCCACTGTGAATTGGTTCAATAGTTATATAAGTTGCTTTATCAGAGAGCACCTGCAATAGCTAGAGTTAGGCAGATAACCGCGACCAGCTAAGAAAAAAAAACATTTCGGTAAAGGCACCTATTATACTTACTATTGCTATCCCCGAAAATGTATCCTGTTCATCAGCAAACCCAAAAATATATTCCTTCTTGTATGGGTCATGCAAAATGAGCTGCGTCATGTCTAGTAATATATATATATATATATATATATATATATATATATATATATATATATATATATATATATATAAAGTCTTTCGCGGCGGATGGCGCACCACGTGACCCAGCGTCACGGATTTATGCTATCGGTCCCAACGTTACTAGGCAAGGAGTGCTATCCCGGGGAGCCTAAGCACCCTTCTCGCTCGTTTTCGACGCCTTCATTGCTTCAATGACAACGTTAATTACATCGCAACGTATGTTCAGCACCAGAAATTGAGCAGACGATTAACCGCGACACTATTTTTGGATGTGAAATGCGCTTATGACCACGTTTCTAACGAGGCCAGACTCGACGCCTTCAAGTCTGTCGGTCATGTGGCTGAGTGTACCGCTGGATTCGTTGCTACTTACAGATGAGATCCTCCTTTGTCCAAACCGACGATGGGCCGACTTATCAGCACTGCACACAGAGTGGTGTTACTCAAGGGGGCGTCTTGAGCCCCACATTATTCAACCTGCTTTTAAATTGGTCTCCTGAAACGTATAACAGGTTCTGTTCAGATATAAATCTAAGCTGACGACACCTGTGTTTGGACGACAGAGGTGACACGTTCTCAGGCACTTGTCAAAAAGCCGCGACTTCAGTATCGGCGTACCACATTAATTAGTGGACAAGAAACTGTGATTTCGGCCAAGAAATCGGCACTGGAAGCTTTCATGCGGAAGCCAGTGGCAGCATATGCCAAATCTATCAATAGGTGAAACGTTTGTTATAGGACGCAGATTCTTGGGAGTCATCATCGATAGAGACCTCTGTTGGACTCCTTGTGGGGCCGGTCTCAAAAACGTCTAACGGCCACCTCACATCTGTTCCAATTCCTCGGAGGGAAAACGTGGTGTACGTCAGTGCAAGCCATGCTGCAGCTACAGGGCGCTGTTTCTCGAATACCTGAAGGCTGTGATTCAGCTTGCAGGTGCTGACGGACACCTGCAAAACTAACCTACGCACAGTCGTGAGTTCTCAGGGCCAGGCACTCGATATCGACCTTGGATTGCCGCGCTGTACCTCAACACCTTGCTCGTGCCTATCACCTCGCCTCGCCTCCAGAAGACCGACCGGATATGGCTCCTTTTGTAAGAGGATATCGGCATACTGCGAGTGCCTCCCAACGGACTATACGCTTGCTCAGAGACTCCCGATGCCTCCTTGGTGTTTGGCCCATCCAAAGCTCCGGCTGACAGTGGCAGGGATTCGGATCGACAAATCACAACGCAGTTAACAGGTTATGTTGGCAGAAAAGGTTGGAGACATACTCAGCATTCGTCATTCCCGGCGTTGCGGACTAAGGAAAGGTCAGCTTCGTAGCTTTTGCTTTGATATATTGGGGAATTTTAGCGTTTCCACTAAACCGCAATAGTGATTTTTAGTATATCGGAAAGCAGCAAACGCAAGGATTTAGCGTTAAGGTTAACGTTACCGTGGAACACACAGCGCATGCGCAGAATGTTAACGTATACGATACCCTTACGTGCGCAAAACACTTTGCGTAGAGCGGTATACCGGGTGTAAACAGCGCACGCGCGAACATGGCCGCCCGTCCGGAACGTATGCCGTCCGCTTCGGATCTTCGAGTGGTCGTGGCGCGCTCTGTAGCCCTCGAATTACTAACTGACGGGTCTGTTTGCTTTAGCTTGTATCATGAAGCTTTGACAGTAAAGCATCCTTGACAATTCGGCACCGTTTCTGAGCACCGCACTAAAATTGTCGAGGCTGTAGGCTTAGGCAGTGGCTGCCAGAATCTCGGAGGGCATAGACCACGAGGTTTTGCTTGTTTTGTTTATCACGCATAGCAGGCGTCAATTGAATGTGACAAACAATGCTATACGCTATCCCGCCCGTGTCCAGTATACGCCTCTGCGTATACCAGTTTACCGGGCACGCTAAATTTCCCTATCGTGACGATGTGTTTGGCACGGTGCATTTATTAGGCCTCGACGATGCGATGAACCGGCCGCGCCCAAAGCACCGATCAGACTCCAGATGGTGACCCACGATCCATGAAGCGGAAAACTATGTGACGCTAACTTCCCCGGTGCATGAGCGGCCATACTGGCCGCAACATAAAGGGACAGAGCGCGCCTTGTCAAAGGCTTCGTACTCGAAACGTTAACGACTTCGTTTGCGCGGCAGCGACGGCCAGTTGGATGAGCAGCAGGGGCCACGCGATAATTCATGGGATACGTCTGCGCTAAGACGGTGTAGGTGAAACTTGTCACACAAGCCAGCATTGCGAGTTGGGGTATTGAGCAGCACTTAACCGCTAGGGCGGAAGAACACGACGCGACGACAGGCGTCATAATTATTCTTGCGGTCCTGTTGGCTTTCTCCGGTGCTTATGCGGGCGAGCTGGCGAGAACGTAGGAGACGGGACAGGCGTTCTTCACAGGACGGCTAAGAGGCTTTGATGGGCGACAAACGTTCGAAACACAACTTTTACTGACGTTTCGGCAGGTGGGCCTGCCTTCGTCAGAGTAACTGGAAGATTATGTATATAAGATTATATATGAAATTAACAAAAAAAAATCAGTGAGTGCTTGAGATGCTTCTAAATAAGCGAAATGAAGCTTTCTCTACTACTTAGCATTCATGGGGTTTTACGCACCGAAACCGCGATGATATGGAGCGTACTGGAGAACGGTGTAACCGAGCCCGCGTCCTTGAGCTTCACAGTAATGCTGCCTCGCCTGCTCAGCTACCAAGACGGGTGCACGCTGTAATGAACATCGAAATTCGAAATCGGTCCAAGCCGTAGTTATTTCGGGACGTCAAAAAAGTTATTGAGTAACGCCCGTATGTGCTTTAGGTTCCAGCTCGAGAAACACTTGAAAAGAAAGCGCTTTGGTCAGCCGTAGCGAACCGCTAGTCGTGCCAAGGCTCGCTTGACTACGTGCTCAGGTGCAGGAACAACGCGCTGCTGTGCACGCGCGCTCGCTGCAGGTTGCACACCCCGGACACCAAGCATGTGTCGGGGCCGGAACACCAGACCACGGCAAGGCACCATAGAGGCCACAACAACAACAACAGCAAGGCACCAAAAGCGACAAGCTCGTGCAGCTGGGGACAATGCAGCGGAATCACGCCGATATGGCCCATGAAACGCTCGTCTTCGATACTCCTCGGACATTTTCAAATGTTTTCATGCACTTACTAAAATTTGTATTAAGCTACCTGCTGAAAATATTGAAAATATCTGGCCGGAAGTAGTCCACCGCGAAGTGAATCAGACCAAGATTTCCATGAGATAGCGTGTTTGTGACCAGAAAGACACTCATATTAATACCTGAAGCCATAAAAAAAAAAATAAACGTTTGTAGGCTTTAAGCGAGTGAAATGGTAATTTCATAAAATGAAATTCTAGACTGTGACAAACAGCAGTGACAAACAGCAGTAGAAGAAATTGAGGACATAGTGTATCGCAAACACATAGAAACGTTTATTGTAAGACAAAGATTTTGGAAAGAATACATTGCATATGGTGAAAAAAATCCTGCAGATCCCATGAATTGTGCGGATTGCTGTCGTGCGAAGCAAATAGCGAGGAAATTGCTTATGACCAATTGTTTGGCATTCAGACATGTGTTACGAACATGATGAACATCTTTGTGCAAAGTACACGAGTAAGTGCATGCTTAACATGGTGCTAACCAGGAACATCTTCAGCACCGTGGCGACTGAATTGTAGCTCATGGATAGACGTGATGTTGGCACTCCCGTTAGTACACAGACGTCTGTATGGCCGAATAGAAATGCAGGCTACGCTTAATGTGCGCATCACAAGCGTCGTTACTTGAAGTATTCCTGCTGGATTGAGCAAAGTTGGACAAAGTCATGCCGAGTGACAGTAAAACGCATATATTACACTGCCATGACAGCGTATAACGGACAACAGAAGCACCATAATAACAAAGTTTATTTTCCTATATGGTCCGTGTGCAAGAGCCCGCCGTGGCTTGGTGGTAGCGTGCTTTCTTGACACTTCGCGGGCCCGGGTTCGATTTCGAACCTATGTCCCTGAGGCGAAGCAAGCACGCTTACTACTTGATCACTGCATAGCCCTTCCTACGCGGTAAGTCCTATGAATAAACCTATTGCATCAGCAGTTGCGGTGATGGTGCTTGTCTAACGTCGATTGCGGTTGTAGTGTGTCTTAACCGCTATCATAGAAATGTAAGAAACATTAAACGTTCACTACTATGTACTCAGCATGTTTTTGTCCAGCTATGCTCGACCCCGTAAGAACACTCCAGCAATACGAAACTTATGCTAAGTACATCAGCAACCTATGGCGTGCATTTCACTTCAACAAAGAAGACCTACGTGCACTGACAGGAAGGCCGACGTTACGTCGTATTATGGACTACCCTTAAGTCGCCTCATGGCTGTGGACGGGGCTGTTAAGCCCATGTTACACATGCAACTGCTAAATTTGCACAAGAACGTTGATCCCACTTGTAACACTCGGTTGAATGGCACACAGTACGGCGCAGGCAATTTTCTATCTGTCTGCTTCGCATGACGTTGATTCCGACAATGCTTGGGTACTGCCCAATTTTCCGTCCAATGAAACGGTGACCACCATTATTGCTTCCACCTTCCGTTGCTTTAATGACTTTGCTATTTAGTCTTAGTGCAGACACGATTGCGAGACAACCTTAGTGCCTTCTCCACATAAGATGAGGAACACAAACTCGCAACATACTGGTGGACTCAACCAACTCTTCTTCGGAAACCACAATGAGCAGTTGGTGAACGCTGCAAATTGAAGTAGAAGCAAATTCATATAGTAATTATTACAGCATCCATCAATCGTGGCAAAATGTAATTCGTGTGGAAGCCCTAGAATCAATGTAAGTTAGCGCAAATCGTTTTCTCTCATAATTGCCAACTCTAGAATCCGCTGCTTCATTTAGCAACACTGTTAGAATGAAGCCTGTACATCTTGCTAAAAAAGTAACCCATTACATTCACAGCTTGTTTACAGCAGGTATTTAGAACATTTGACTGGGAACAGATGAGCGTAAGGGTTAATAGAGCGTGTCTCAGTAACCTCAGATTTGCTGATGACATTGCCTTGTTAAGCAACTCGGGGGACGAATTTCCTAAGCATGATTAATAAACAACAAATGCAAAGTATAACTCTGGGCTCGAAAATTATTATGCGGAAGACAAAAGTAATGTTCAATGGCCTCGGAAGAGCACGGCAGTTCCAGATAGGTAGCGCGGCAGTGGAAAGAGTATGCAAGTATATCTACTTAGGCCAGGTAGTGGCCCCTGATCCGGAGCATGAGGCTGAGATAATTTAGAAGGATGAGAATGGGGCGGAGTGCATACTGCAGGCATTCTCTGATAATGAATAGCAGATTGCCATTGACCCTCAAGAGGAAAGCGTATACGGCTGCATCTTACCGGTACTCACCTATGGGCAGAAATGTGCAGGTTCACTAAAGAAGTTTGACTTAAATTGAGGGCGGTGAAACTTGCAGTGGAACGGAAAATTACAGGTGTAACGTTAAGAGGCAAGAAGAGAGCAGGGTGAGTCAGGGAACAAACGCATGCCAATCACATCCTAGTAGAAATCAAGATGATATGGGCATGGGTAGGGCACGTAATTTGAAAGCAGGATAACCGTTAGTCATCAAGGGTAACAGAGTGGATCCCTAGAGAAGGCAAACGTGGCTGAAGACGGAAGAAAGTTGGCTGGGCAGATAGGTCAAGAAGTTTCCGGAGATAACATGACCGCAGCTAGCTCAGGACAGGGATAAATTGAGATCTACGGGAGAGGCCTTTGCCCTGCGGTGAGCATGGGCAGGATGCTGCTGGTGATGATGACATTTACAATCTCTTCACTCTAATAATCTAATAGGTAACCGGCTACAATCAAAATTACAGCTTCAAAGATGTAACCAAAATAAATGTAACCCCAGTTCCACGCAGTAAAATCCGTCGTACAGCGAAGCTGAAACACGAAGCTGAACACGTACACGAACAGCGAAGCTGAACACGTAACTGAAATATTGCTTGCCATGTTAACATTGAATGTGTTTGCGCTGAGGTACTCTGGCACTTGATCATCGTGCATGCGCGTCCTTACCTCACGCCGAGCAGTTCAATCACATGACGACTTCAATCTTTTTGTGCGCCATTTGCGATTTCTCTTCCAATTTTTTTTTTTTTGTGACTAGCTTGCTGTACTTAGCCACAATCTATTTGGTCGTGGCTTAGATTGGCAGCGCCTTTTGGAATTTGCCTGATGGTCCTCGAATGTATGTGTTTATGGCGGAAAATGAGAAATCGCGTCCGCAACTGTGTTGACATTTCAATTGCCCGTGTTCCAGTTTCACACATATGTTCAAGCAAGCGTTCTCCTCGATACTGGTTCAGTTATCACTGGGAAATGCACCAGTATGACGGGAGCATAATGGTTATTTTCCCTTATATAGCTGGCGTCAGATTGACAAATTGTATTGGATGTTCAAACTGCATGCTGCATAATAACACCTTTAACGGAAGAATGAGAATTTGTCAAGGGCTCGTTTAATCGTAAGACACAAACTAACGAAGCTAACATACAAGGAAGCCAAGGAAGGCATAGAAGACATGGATTGTAGTTTTTAACTATAATGTAGTAACTGTGACATAAATGGAAAGGAATTAAAGTGCACGAAAAGCACTTGCCGTCGGCAGGTACCGATCCTGCTACCATTTTCAGATAACGCGTCCGATGCTATACCAACCGAGCTACGGAGGTGGTCGTTCCCTGGTACACTTCAATAGGGGATTATATGCGTATAATACTGGAACGGTGTTGACCAGCGCCACTAGCAGTTATCGCGGCGAGCTTAGAAAACATTTTGCCGATGGCGACACGGAGTACGTGATCTCATAAGAGCTGGCTGCTGATCAAGAAACCCTCACGAGCTACTCAAAGACACCAAGTCTGCCGGAACTACACCCAGGCTGTGAAATAACGGAAGAAGGGACAATTTCAATCGCGGTCTAACCGATCCATATCACTGCACCGATGTAAACCGAATGAAAATGCTTCTGCACCGTCACTTTCAATTGCCATTCAGCTTCGATGCGAGTTCTGTTTGTACGGCTGTATACCTCAACAACCTATCCGGCGCGTTTATTGTTTGCCTCTAACTTAGTGAGTTGCACTTTAAGCGTTAGAGTCCAACCGAGATGATCCCTCTTCGAGTGTGCATTAATTACGATCATTTTCGATCGCAAGGAAAGGCGTCCACACCGGCCAGGGGCATGATCTTTTATTGATAACCCAAGCGGTTTATAAATGAGAGCTCCAGTTCGAACCTTCCAAATACTTCATAGAAGCGTAACATCAGCTTAGTCTTCAATGACTATTTCATGCGAAGCGGAATGTTACCGAGCTCGTGGCGGCTTAAAAAAAAAGAGAAAAAAGGCGTATCTAGTGCATCTCAAGATTGGCATGCATGAATGGCTACGAATGTATGAACATGACTGATACATCCTATCAATGAGATGACGAAGTCACTTGCATAAGAAGTCACCTGCGGCGCTTACCCGCATCGCAATCAAAGTAAATGCGTAATAACTGCTCAACATTGTGTATGCGAAGGTCAGATAAATAATATGATACCTTGCGGATTTGAAACCCTGCATTAGCCGTCTCATGTTACAAAAGCGTAATTTTAATTACTGAGGCTCTGAAGCTGTAATTTAGAAATCCAAATGATCAGTTTAATATCAAGTTGTATATCTGTCGTGTTATTTGAGTTGTTTCAGTCATCAAGACGTGTCCTGACGAGTAACAAAAAAGAAATATATTTGCCGCAACTCCCAACGTTTTTTCAATTCCCTCGATTTCCTTCACTCTTACCTGTTTTGTTAACTACATCACCCAGGATTAAGCAGTACTCGTCACCGTAGAGTACAAGGAAAGTGTAATTTTTCATGTTGGAGAGTTCATCAAGAGTCACAGTTGTGGATGCGAGTTGAAAGTTTTCTGGAAGGAGTCAGAAACGCTGCACGTTTAGGTCACATGAAAAGATATAAAGGTGTTTGCAGGAAGTGAAAGAAAAGCCAGAAACACTAGGTGCTCATAAACCCAACAACCACACAAAAAATATCATTTCATACGACCTAAAACAACTAAAAAAGTGATTGATAACTGAATACAAGCGCGGCATGCTCAAGCAAAAAAATTCAGTGAATGCAGATATAGGTCGCCGAATGGGGGATTTTTAAAGAAATTTAAGCCTTACAGGGCAACTCCGGCGATTTTTCAGTGCCCACTGATCTTCGTAAAATATTCAATATGTATTCTCTTCGGTACTGTAATAATATATGCCAAACTGGATGGTTGCAAATCATTTAGTTTTCCTGGAAATGGATTTTAAAATTTTTTAGCGAATTCCCCTACGGGTCACCCTGTATTTTTCACGTCACCACCTTCAACGCAGCGTACCCGAGCCTGCGGGCATTCAAGAGCAACACGACGATACTTCAGAGCTCACATCGTCGCTTTCAAGTTCAGAAAAACTGGCATAACTCGATACATCGTCGGATGGCCTCGCCACTGTCATTTTTCTGGCACCAGCTCCATACTTCTAATGGCGGGGAGGCTGTGACATCATCGCATAAGCTGCACGAAGCGTCTGCCCGTTTCTGGTTCGGTTTGAACACGCCTTTCAGTCGGTTATTTAAAATTATTGGTGCGTTTCTGAGCGAATTGAACCGCCCTAGCGGTTACAGTACTGCAATACCATTGGAAAACATCGATATCAGAACATGGTGAAAAAACCGAACGTTCTCGAAACGTTCTCGAAAGTGGCTTGTTATAACAATTCTTTTTTTTTTTTTTTGTATTCAATATGCCCAATGACTGAAATCGGGCTTTGAATAAACACCATCGTGTAACAATGGGTTCAGGGCAAGAGTGTCACAATGTAGTAGCGGGACGACGGCAAAAATGGGCGGCCTTTTCGCTCTTGCTTGACGTCAAGCAGCTCGACAACGGCGCAGTCGACAATGAACACTTTCGCTGTTTATATAACCGCACATATACAACTGTGCGTATGACAAGCTGAAGGGCGAAAAGGGAAGAATTTGTACAGTGTACGGCACTATACGTTAATAGAGTGCAACACACGGAGGAAAACGCTGGCAGTGACCTGGGAAAAATATCGAGGTTAACAGAAAGATTTATGAAGACTTTGTATACTGCGAACGGTTGATATTAATAATAATATGATTACTAGGAGAGAGTGAAGATTTCGCAGCTCCGCCCAACGTTTTCATTATAAAATCGATAGTGAATCTTAACTGCTTATTACACGTTGCGTCTCTCTCGCATACACTAGTGTGTCTGAAAACATCCCCGTCGTTTCCGCGGTATCGCTGCGCCGATGCCTCACAAATTCGCACTTTGATCTAGATCGCGATCTTTGAAACGCGTAGATTTGTGAGTTACGTGCTTCTTAACTATAAGGCGTACACATAGCATTTAAATTGACACCTTAAAGCTTTTCACGTCACCAATGCGCACAAAACACGCGCTTTATATTCCCTCCTAGTTACAACAACACCTGGTTACTAACAACAGCGGCCGTTAGATACAAGGAGTGAGATTACGCGGCAGCGAGCATGTCATCTTACATATGTAATGCACTGACAGATGAGGTGCTCGTTTGTCTGCTTAGGAGCACTCCTCCCTAGGATTTCTCCTCCCTAGGAGAAATCGCGCGCTAGGGCTCCAGAATTGCCCGTTTTACGCACTTTCTGAGGTTTCACAATAGTGGAGCTATTTAGTTGTCCTCTCTCTCACAAACCAGAGGCGGCGGCGGTCGCTCCTTTGTACTGCGCTCATTTCGCGTTGACTGCTTTCGGCGTGCGTGCGTGCGTGCGTGCTTGTGTGTGTGTCTGTTTGTGTGTGTGTGTGTTCCAAAAGAAAGTTCCAAACAATGTCGCTTCGATCACAGGAAGACCGGTATGAAATAAGTGGTTTCAAGCGAATCCTTTATTTGTTTGGATGGGCATATAATTTAAACACCGCGGATTATTCAGTCATTAAATCATCATAATGAGCAAGTTTGGGATGTTATCGGTAGGAGTACTTCTTGGAAATCTTCATCCACCCACTTATGATGGCGCCAGCAGTGGCGCCAGTGAAGCGCCAGCTCGAGTCGTGAGGTGTACTGCACGGAAATTTTTGATCAACGAACCCAGCGCACTGCGAGGGGCCGTAGGTAGTCGGATGCTCTTGTGCACAGCGAAGCATTTTGAGTGTGGAGCTATATGCTTGTTAAAATATGTCATAGAAACATGTAAAAGAATGGAGACATCATGAACGCTTTAAAAAACTTACCCTTTGAAATGACTTCGAGCATAGTAAGGTTACGTCTTTTTTCTGAGTCGTTGTATATGACGTTTAGCGAAATATTTAAGGATCTGTAAACAAGAGGAGCGGCACGTGGAAAATTAAGGCACCTTTATTAAGTACTTTGGGAAGAGAAGGTCAGAACACAAGGGTATTCATAAAGATGCTGACATGAAGTGACCATCAATGCTCGAGCAAGAAGTTTGGCCTATAATGGAACCGCGGGGTACACAAAAAAAGCAGTTGTATCTGATCCTGGTTAAAATAAATACTCTTACAAAGAAGCGGCGCGATCGAGTCAGACAGCACTTCGTGTTCGACTAGTGTTCTGATACAAGCAGTATGCACAGCTACTTAATAGTTTGCTTTATTGTGACGACGACGACAGGAGACGCTGACAGTCCGAGGGCTTAAGAAAAAGGTTGTTGTTATTATGTGGGGTTTTACGTCCCAAAACCAGTTGTGATTATGAGAGACGCCGTAGTGGAGGGCTCCGGAAATTTCGACCACCTGGGGTTCTTTAACGTGCACTGACATCGCACAGCACACGGGCCTCATTAAGAAAAAAGGACCATGGTACTAGTTTAAAGGGTAACTCCGGTGGTTTTTTTTTACCATGTTTTGACATCGATGTTTTCGTATGGTGCTGATAGTGCTGTAGCAGCCACGAAGGTTCAATTTGCTCAGAAACGCACCAATAATTCTAAGTAAGTGACCGAAAGGCTTGTTCAAACAGAAACCGAAACAGGTAGATGCTTCGTACCACGTATGCGATGATGTCACAGCATCCTCGCCATCAGAAATATGGAGCTGGTGCCAGAAAAATGACAGTGGCGAGATCGTCCGTCGATGTATTGAGTTATGCCAGCTTTTCTGAAACTGACAGCACCGATTTGAGCGCTGTAGTATCACCGTTGTGCTTTTGAAGGCCCGCAGGCTCGAGTAGGCAGCGTTGAAGGCGATCACGTCAAAAGCACAGGGTGGCCCGCACAAAAATCCGCTAAAAATGTTTAAATTTCATTTCCAGCAACCGCCTGGTTTGATATATGTTATTACAGTACCGAGGGTAATACACGTTGAAAATTTCATTACGATCAGTGGAAACTGAAGAATCGCCGGTGCGCCCTTTAACGGGCCCTGCAACACCCTGTTCAGGTATCCCAGTAACGGTGCCTATGATCCATCGAGGCTCCTGTGAACACAGGATCTAAATGTTATTGCACTGCGTACTTTTTACAGTTTTTGAGCGCCTGAGCATGGACGGAAAGGCGAGGAGCGAACACTCTCGCATGGCGTCGACAGCGGAGCGCTATGACGGCATCAGAGAAGGCTACGTGGAAACGTATATGACAGATAGAAACTCTGTGTGTCGTTCAAGTTGTTTTGCCAGCTACTGCATGGTCGGTACAAGACCGTCATGTCTCGCCTTTCCACCGACAAGGTTAACTACCAGATAGAGACATTCGCTGTAGCTCCGTGCGCAACACGCGTGAGCTGCTTCAAGTATTCCGTCATTCCTAGAACTACGGTAGATTTGAATACACTGGCCGATAATACTGTAACCCAAGGGACGTGTACATATTGAGGCCCATCTTTCATGAAAGCTTCTTGCCTGCGCCGAAATTCTGAGAATGCTGTTCGACTATATGATTTAAGCATAACAGAACAAACGTTGTTTGACCTTCTGCTTTGTATTTTAAGCGCTGGGGGAAGGGGGGGGGGGGGGGGGGGGGGGGGGGGGGGGCGTGAGGAAACTTTTGAGTGCAGTTCCGCCCTTCTTGTATTTATTGTCTTGTGTACGTAAGCTTGCACAACGCTGCTAAGATATTGTGCGTACAACAGAATAAATAAATAAATAAATAAATAAATAAATAAATAAATAAATAAATAAATGAATGAATGAATGAATGAATGAATGAATGAATGAATAAATAAATAAATAAATAAATAAATAAATAAATAAATAAATTGCACTTGAGGCGTACGACACGCCCAAATGCCTCGCCTGGACTACCTTCCCGTTAGCAGTCTGTGAGACAACGTCGCGGCCTGTTTGAAGACCAACACCCACATTTTAAAATAAATCAATACATAAATAAATAAAAATACACAATAGACGTCATGCACTAAACTCATATTTTCCTGCACATTAGGGAATCCTCAACACTTTCCGTTCAAATTTCTAAAATGATCCCGATGACAATGATTTACGCACCTCCCACACGTACTACAAGATACAAGTGTTTATATAAACGGGATCCATTCTGCACATTCCACATACTTGTCTTTATGCGCCCACGCTAGCTTATTGGATCGTTTCCGGAAACATTCTGGAAATACGACTGAAGCGTGCGGAGAGTTTTTTAATATGCGTTTTAGATAATGCGATTTCAGTTACGTTCGTAGTGTTGCTCCTATTATAGTTATGGCCAGAGTGTACATTGTTGCGTCAAATCGTGCTGTGCAACAGTCCACAGTGGTCCCGAAAAGCTGCTACTGCTCTCTCTCTCTCTCTTTCTGTTCCAGTTGTATTCCTTTCCTCGCTTGTTACTGAATAGCTGAGATAGTGCGTACTTTAAAAGCGGCATTAGTTGCCTTCCTATTATCTCGTCATCTCTCCGACTTCACTGTCCACAATTTTAAAGATCTTACCTTTGGGTGGGCTTGTAAATATCGAGAGATCGGTCGACTGTTGCATTATATGCTATATAATCCCAATACCGAGACTTTACGCATTCGTATGTTGCGTTTTTCTCGGATACACGTCCAAGATACACGTCTTTGGTATTATTTATAATCTGGAAGAAGAAAGCACGCGCAAGCGCTTATACACAATTCGTAATGCTACCTCGAATTAACATTTACTGCTTTATTTGGTGCAATAAAAAAAAATTTGGTGCGCCAACTTTCTTGTCAAATGGTTTGCTCCTAGGTCATACATATTTTGCGACGATTCCTTTTTTTAGTTCGTTTCGCTATTTTTCTTGTTTTCAGTGGCCTTAATTCCAGATTTTGTACCTGCCCTGTTGCAGTTATCAAAAGTACTAGAAAAAGCAGACTCACACGCTCAAAACTGAAGAGAGCACGTTATCAGTAACGGCTCAGCTTACATATTTTACATTTACATATTTTACATATTAATGACGATGTTCATTTTTGTCCAGAGCGGACAGACTGCGCTCGACATAAACATCTCAGCTTTTAATAAATAAATAAATAAAAAAATAAATAAATAAATAAATAAATAAATAAATAAATAAATAAATAAATAAATAAATAAATAAATAAATAAATAAACGCAAACCTTCAGGTGTTGAAGCTAGCATTGCTGGGTTGAGAATGACTATGGGAAATATTCACCGGCCAAGGGTCTTGGAAAACAGAAAGGTCCACATCGATGTCATCGAACGGACTCTGAATGCCAGTAGCCACCGACGTGTCAGCGAGGGTCCATAACATGAGTGCCGCGAAAACCGCCATAGAGGAAATACGACTACTTTGAGCAGGCTCTCTTTGCAAAAGTGCGACGCTGCTTTGCGGCACTTCGTCTATGCTGCTTGTTCAGAATAAGGCGCCGTACACCTGAAAAGAAACGCTTATGACATTTGGACAGTTCAACACATGTAGCTCCGCCTGTTACATGTTTTTTTTTTTCAGTTAAAATGCCTCAAGCGCCGTCTGGATGACGCACATTCAGCTCGCGACGTCAATGCTTCTCCCATGCTAATTATACACACAATCTGCACAGCTCCGCCCCACAGAGTGTCGAAGGGCTCGGCCAGTCATTTAAAAGAGCAGTGGCATTTTGTGATAGAGTAGACTGTGTACGCAATTTCTTCGGAGTTTCTTGCTGATGGTTTCAGCTTTGACAGAGAGAGAGACAGAGAGAGAGATAGAGAAAACTTGTGCGGAAGGCAGGGAGGTTAACCAGAGAAAAAATTCCGGTTTGCTACCCCGCACTGGGGAAGGGGTAAGGAGAGACAGAAAGGTAAGAAAGAAAAGAAAGAAAGAAAGAAAGAGAGAGAGAGAGAGAGAGAGAGAGAGAGAGAGACGGACAGCTAGCACACACACACACCACACACACACACACACACACACACACACACACACACACACACACACACACACACACACACACACACACACACACTCACAAACATGTGTCGACATCGTCGTTTTTCGCTTCCCTGCTCCGGGAAACGTTTAAAATGGCGCGTGAACCCATGGTGAAATGACAGGGAGAAATCTATCATGTTCCCAGATTTAAATAAAAAAAAAAGGGCGACGTAAAGTCAAACAATATACTAAAACTACTCAAGATGTAACAGTGAAAGAATTGGTCATTAAGGAAACAAGGAAGCGAAATTCAGTGCACTGGACGCTGGTCGTGAAGTGCAGCCGTCAAACACGACGAATGCTTCGCGGCGTGGAGTTGACCGGCTTGGAAAGACGCCAGTGCGCGAAATGTTGGGTGCTGTTGCACCTGCGATAGTTGTTAATCTTGTATGTTGAGTGGTTGCAGGAAACTTTGGACTAATGGACAAAAGGAAAGGACACTGCTGTCTAAAGACTGACGTTTATTGGAGCCTGTTGCAGGATATATAGATGCGACGTTCTACAATTTAACATTGGTGGACAAGAAGATCAGATAAAATTAAACAAGAATAGAGTAAGTGGGACTCTTGTCACGAAAGTGGTCAATTGTTTTCCCATAGTACCATGGACGGTGCATTGGTATGAGCTGTACTTTTCGTTCGGCGATAACCTCGACGATTGCGCTTGAGGTAGTGTCCTCTATTTCGGGATCCTCTCTGTGCTGTCAAAGAGGGCTTGACACCCGCAAGTGCGACAATGGGCTGACAGGTGGAATGTGATTGCGCATGTCTGAACATTGTTCGCGTGTTTTATCGTCCTATCATTCACTTAGCGTCCCGTTTGCGATGCCAGAGGACAGTCACATGCTGTACACTATGCCTCAGTCCCTCTATCCCATGGCACGTAATTCTGAGCTTCACCTATCATCGAGTTTACCTTTCTCGTTGTTGACACGTCTGCACATCATGCGTACTCTTCTTGGAGCGGAATATAAAACTTGAAAACTTGAATGTCTTGACGCTTAACGACCTTCGCAATGTTGTGGTTATGTCTTCAAGATGGGACTGAGGCGAGCTTCAAATACGTATGACACTTTGAGATCTCCTATTGAACTTCTGCGTGGGTTTATTCGAACATATTTATGCGTGTCCCATATGTCACATACTTGCCTGGCTAATTATTATTCTTGAGTCTTGCATGCCAAAACCAAAATATGAATACGAGGCATGTCGTATAGTCAAGAAACTCCGGTTGAGCCTTAGTTCAACCATCTAGGCTTGTTTAACGGAGCTCCTAAATCAACGTTTAACGGTGCGCTTGCGCTAGCCCTGATAAAAATCGCGGCCGTCATACAACACATTTAAATATATGCCTTCGTGCATCGAAGTGTAATGACATAGCCTTTAGCCCACCACTGTGGTTCCAGACTTGTACTGGCATTTCCACACACACAGTGAAAGTAAATGAACAGGCTTGAACGTTGCCCAAGCTGTGTGAAAGAAAACGAAGGAATGTGCCTTTCCGTCTGGTCAGCCGCAAGTGAAATTTGGAGAAAATATTCAGACATGTTTTAGATCAATCACTTTGCCACGGTGTCAAATCTAAATGCTACGCTCGCAGTGGAAACCGCTTCTAGCACCTAACTTCTAACCTTTGAGTGCAGCCATCCGCGTTTGTTTGAAACTTCTAGTGACGTTGGAATGGCCGCTCATCGGGTTACATACTGACACGTTGCGCAGAGTAACGACGTTCATATTGACATCAAGCAAGTAACGACACTGCGGTAATGTAGAGCTCACTTTTGAATGCAATAAGAGTGCTGTATATAGTAGTTGCGCGTGGTAAACAAACGGACAGGACTGAGGTCACGGTATGCCTGAAGTTTACTATGCGTGCAATACAGATGCATGAGTTTACTGCATTACTGAGCTGCAGCGTTGCGCACGGGTGGCGTCACGGGTTGAACGGCGCTAACGCGGGTGCTTCGCATCCCATCGGG
>JABSTT010004885.1:0-21212 GCA_013339685.2 Hyalomma asiaticum
GTGACGAACATATTAAGATTTATTCTGACGTTTCGGCTGGAGACCAGCCTTCTTCAAAGATGAAAGTTTTTCATGGGGTCATGGTTTTTAAGTACACTTCAAGAACATGCATAATGGGTGGTGGAAAGGAGGGAGCTCACAAAAAAATTAACACCATCTTCCCAAAGGGAACCCTGATGGGATGGGAAGCTGCAGCGTTGCGCACGGGTGGCGTCACGGGTTGAACGGCGCTAACGCGGGTGCTTCGCATCCCATCGGGGTTCCCTTTGGGAAGATGGTGTTAAATTTTGTGTCCGTGTTCCATATATATAGGCGAGTTTCATGAAGACGTTGCGTAGTACTATTGCGTTTTGCTCCCATTAGGCTCGGTAGGCGCGCAACTATGCTTCTCTCATGGTACTTCTCGTTATCTCATGGCACTTCTCATCAATCATCAAGTAGCCCACAACGACCTGCCTATCTGGTGACAAGACTACCAACAATGCATCAGGATGATAGAACGCATCCGAACGTCCCCTGCAGTACTGCGTCACTTGAACTCAAGTGCTCCGGAGACGCCAGCAGCATCGGGCTTAGTGCAGTGTTGGCAAATGGCAACCAAGAACCAGGACATGTTGCTTCTCATTTGAGTCGAATCCTCAAAAATAACCCGTGCAGTTATGTCGCAGAAAACTGCGCCTCGCCATATTATCGCGTTTTGCAGTATTTATTTGGCAACAGAACTCGCGCTGCCATACTAAGTAAGGTCGCCCCATTTAGTCGAGAACCTGGGCAAAAAACCATGTTTAAGATTTCCTCAAAAGAACTAAAAGTCAATGCACTGGGCGTTTGCTCCTTCTCAGGAAATCAAGGTAATTGCTCCCCTGGATGCGAGTACGTTAATTAACGCTGGTGGTAATCGAATTCGAAAACAAGCGTGTGCAGCCACAGCACCTTGCAAGGCTCCGTCTGTTTCAACTCATCTTCCTCATTTTGATATGGTCGGCATATTCGAGTGTCTCAACACCATTGAGGGAGGGCACAAGGTAACTAATTACATCACGATTTCGGTGTGCGAGGGATGCGACGCAGACAGCTGTACAGGTGATGGTCGACGCTTGATGGACGACACCCCACGGACTAGATCCAGCACGCCGCGTGCGGAAAATCACCATACACATCATAGAAGGACAATAATATCAAAGATGAAGCGGATCAAGTTGGTGAAACACTGATTAGCCTCAAACGGTACCAGCAGAGAGCGGGTAAAAATTTGTGGTCTCAGATCACGAATACGTTGATGCTCATCCGAAGGCTCACCAATGAGAATAAAGGTGCGAATCTAAGTTTTGTGAGACTCATACCATCCTTTACCATAACACGCATCACCTATGTGGCCTCCTATCACAGGTGACCCGCAGCCTACGAGATCAAGCCGAACAACATTAGTGGCAGTAAATACAAGATCACTCTGGGCCTACCAGGTAGCACTGCTACTAAACTGCTATATGTGCGCACACAGTGCGCTCGTAGAGTGAAATGAAACGCTGTAGAAGATTTCGCAAGTCGACAATACTAACGAGGACACGAACGGACATAAACTCATTGATTGATTTGTGGCGTTTAACGTCCCAAAACCAGCTCTGATTATGAGAGACGTCGTTGTGGAGGGCTCCGGAAATTTCGACCACCTGGGGTTCTTTAACCTGCACTGACATCGCACAGCACACGGGCCTCAACATTTCGCCTCCATCGAAGTGCAGCCGCCGCGGCCGGGATTCGATCCCGCGACCCTCGGATCAGCAGCCGAGTGCCATAACCACTGGACCATCGTGGCGGCATAAACTCAGAAAACGTTGCACAGGCACGACCGCTACATGACATTCGTCGCAAGCACGACCACCAAGAGAGCTCCAGATGCCTCGCCTAACCAAGGGCATCTACCACGAACTGAAGCAGTGCCCAAGAGAAGTTAGCCCTAAAGATTTACTACACGCCCTTGCTAGTGGCAAGGAAGCGTGTTTGCGAAAACAGCAGCAGAATATAAGGAACAAGGTGCCTTCACTCACGTGCCAGTTTTGAAATGGCCGTTTAATTGTACGCGTAACAAAATCCGAAAGGAGCGAGCGAAGCAGGTACAGCCCTAGCGATCGTTAACTCCGGTGATCAATGGTGTAATCAATGGTAGTCGGTGCTCAGAAAGTAATC
Source organism: Hyalomma asiaticum (assembly GCA_013339685.2). NCBI lineage: Eukaryota > Metazoa > Arthropoda > Arachnida > Ixodida > Ixodidae > Hyalomma > Hyalomma asiaticum. The sequence goes on from JABSTT010004885.1 coordinate 2,188, forward strand.
ACAAACGGTATTATCATATACTGCAAGTCACTGCGATGTATATCAGCTCTAAGGACTTGTAAAGTATGGTTCCCGGCTCACACGTCCGACGGAACCCCTGTACTCAGCATCACCGAGGACGTCCTCTGTATAGCGCGAGGTGTAAGGTTCCGCGCCTGCATAGAAGGTTCATTCTGGGGTTGGTGTTCAAAATCAGTGAAGGACACAGAGGAACAACATGGCCAGACACTATCATAAAGAAAAATTTTATTAATACGAAGCACATTTAACGATCCCTATCCAAAAACATTAGTGGTCCTATGTTGTAGACTGGAGACAATGCGCAACTCCAGAAAATGTAGTTGATCCAGTAACATTATAAACAAAGGTGGCTTCTACATCCAGGGTCACGGTCGCGCTTTGGCTTAGCGCTGTGCTAATGTTTCTTGATTGCGGGCTCGAATCACGATGTTTCGTCGAAGGCTGCCGAACATCTGATATTATTCAGCCTAAAGGATTTGAGCGGCGAAACAGCCGAAATAATTGCGCGGTGCCCTCAAACGTCGCACCCGTTCGGAGACCCGCATCAGATTATGTTTAAAGGTAAAGAGCCTTTGCAGCGAGCCTGAAGTTGAAGAAGGCGGGTGTTAATGCGTAGCAGGCCTCTCCGAAAGATGCAAGCAACTATTTTGATAAAAATGATTTTAGTACAAATGCGTCACTTTTAAACGTGTTAAAAGTTCAGTTTTATGCGCAGGGCTTGAAAACAAACTTAGAAGTGCGGTGAACAGGTCGACGGCACAAAAGTTGCAACGAGCGCAATAAATCCTGAGTTGCCACTAGATGAACTCGAAATGCAAACGCGACGTGAAACGATCACATGTTACCTCCATAACCACCAATCAAATTACGAGGCGCAGCGCGCGTGCGACGAAAGCGGCGTACGAAGGCAAGCGCTTGCTTTATGTATACTTACTACAATGCATGCAGGCAAAAGTACGCCAGCAATAAGATTTCCATGGTTGAGCATTGACGATAGCAGATATACACGTATAAACAATGTCGCTATTTTGTCCACGCGCTTGCCTAAACTTAACGACACTCCGGCTCTTCGAAAAGCACGCATGATAATAAACGCGCGCACACACAAAAACATAATCGGTGTACTCACCGGGAAGGAAGAAATCGTCGTGAGTGAAGTGCCTGGAACAAACTAGCATAGTTCCCGTCACCTTCTTGCCGATGCGCAAGTTCCTAATCTATGTTGCTCCGCGCGAAGCGTCGTCTGCTTCGTCGGGGAACCGATGAAACGACGGGTTGCTGTCTTTGCAACGCGACGACACGCACTGAGGCACGCAACAAAAGTCTTTTGATGAGCACTTTTTTTTTCAGGCTGCTTCGAGGCGGCATGGCGTCGATTAAGGAACTATAGAGCTCTTCTACAACGCACGGTAAAGCGATAACATGCCGCGTTTCGAGGTCGGCCTTGGATCGGCTGGCTGCAGCAGCGTCCGCTAGGTGGCAAGCATTTAGATGGAATCGCGAATTGATGTGGTAGACCAGAGCAAGACCTTGCGGAATGGCGTTGCTCTTAAAAAGGTATAGCTCGACATGCATTAATATCATAAGCTGGGGATGCACTAAGCACATAAGCAGAAACTAGGCTCTCGGGCTGAGGCGTCTCTCAGAATCACTGGGAATGTGTGTTTATAGGAAGAGAAATGTGGCCTGGCTAGCCGAGACAGTTCGTGCGGCTGCGCGGTGCTGTTCGTACGTCAAAAGATCAACTGTAGCCCATCCAGAAAAGCCTCGAAGTGGCAGGGAGACAGGATAGTGTTACGCAAGAAAGATAATGTAGCAATGAGCGCTATCGTTATCACAGTATCAACTTAATCCCTCTCACTGGTACTTCCGACAGCTGCTTGTGAAAAGCAGCGTTGATGAGCTTGCGGCTGGCCTTTCGTGGAAAAGTCCACCGGTGGCAAAATCGCCTTTCAGTGGAACACATTATCGCCCGAGAAGGCCGGAGGGTTGACAAACGAGGGCGCGCCCCGCAGTACAATAGCGTAATATAAAAGGTATCCGTTCACGGAAGCGATAAACTTGAGGCGACTGCATTGCTACAAGTGAGGTAGCCCGGACTACGACAACAGGAAGCCGCACGATCGTTACGACCCGACCGCGAAATGGTGTGCCATTTGAGTGATGTAAAAATGGCAGTGCTCTCAATTTTGATGAGATGGAAGGCTGCTGGAGCTAGGCGCTTATTTCCGCTGTAGGTTTGGTTCGCCTCTCAGTTATCATCGTCGTTTTTCGTAATTGCACTGCTCTGGTGGGCTTCTCTGTACAACGCTCCTGTGTTGTAGTGTTGTACACTTCCAACGGACGACTTTGGTCTCACTCCGCAAAGGCGCGTGCACTCGTGCTTCACCTATTGTCGTTGTTTATCGTACTAACGCTAGTAGTTCACCTCCCGCTCTATTCCCTCTGCTACCTTCGATGGCAGCTATGGAGGGAGGGTGTTGAATGTCCGTTGTTGGTGCCCCTAGATGGCTCGAGTAGACGGTGGCAGCACAAAGGAAGAGTCATCGGCCGATGAACGAGAGGTTTTATTAAAACGCCCAAGCGTCTGTCGAGGTCCAAGCCCCAACCGCCGCCCCTTTTCCCTCCAAAATATTTTGTACCTTTGCTTACAAAAAGGGCTGCAAACGAAGAATCCACACTATGAATCATTACAGAGACGGCATTCTTTGATAACATATCATGCACCACACGCAAAACCACTTAGCGTGGCCCTCTTAGAGTACCCGGCCCGCGTCCTTCATATGTGAAAACGGCCCGTTAGAACGTGGCAGCGTCGTCCTGCACTTTTCATATTCCGCATTCACCGGACCGAAAAGCGCGAAGGCAACACCGTACACCTCAGGTTGGCTCTAGCTTTTCGAGTGTTGAACCAGGAAGCAGTCATCCCATACTCGCCATGCACAGCCAACTCAGCGCAGCACTTAGGCTTGAATGACGAAACACATTTTTATCAAAGGGGCTTCGTTCACGACAGCCATAGCATTCACCTCCAAAGTATCCACCTACCTTCTACGTGTGCACCTTCTCTCACCTGTTAGATGCAGCAACGCCCCCACTGCGCACAAATGCGATAATTAGTGTCCCTTTAGCTGCTTCTCGAATGACGCCAGGGCTTCAATTACGCTTCCCTTCGGACGTCACAAATTCACACAGATGTTCCATAAAGTGCCGTTCTATGACATTTCGACATATTTATTCCCGCTGGAACACTTTCGTGGGCGGAAGCGTCATTGTCTTAACAATTCTCTAGAATCCACCACTCCCGTTTCGTCGCTTTCTTCAGTCGACGCGGCCGACTCTGCCTACCGCTGCAGAAACTGAGCGATTGTTTGTAACTCATCCGTCATCAGCAGTGTTGTTTTTGGTTGTCACTTCGATGTTGGTGCTCACGCTGCAGTGCACTACCACGTCATCACTGTTAACGAGCGTACCTCCATCACACCGCTCGTTCGACATCAGGTCTTATGATGGGCCTGTTGCGCCACATCGCTTGTGAGCAACCATTATTTTGGTTTTTGTTAATTGTGACTTCCTTGTGGAAGTTAGGCCAGGATATCTTGGCGGTGATTGGCCAGGTTTCCTAGATGGCGTCGCTGTGTCTGCTTGAGCTGCGAGTGAGGAATCGTGTCCACTTGTGTGTTGTTATCTCGTTAGGTTATGTTTTAATTTAACACATATAATAATGCAACCGTTCAGTTGTCTCTCGCAATTCACAATGTGTGAGAGGAGCGGTGCATGATTGCGCGCATTCGTTATTTTAATCAAGCTCGAGAAGATAGACACTGTTGCAGTGTTTAAAAGCAACTGAAAGTTGCTACGCAGTCGCCTTCGATGGCTGCGTACCACAATCGGGATGCTATTTCGTTCCGCTGTCTTTATTAGCATACCCACACGGGCTTCGCATTTGGTTCGAGCGTATTTAGCTGAGCGCATTTTCTTCGAGCGTATTTATCAAACGAAGATCATCGATAATCTTGTATTCCGCACTGCACAATTGGTTTATATGTTCCAGTTACAGGTGAACATTTGACAGAGATCTGTCTAGTTGGGACGAAATTAAAGGTGAGAAAAGGGGGGACACTAACCAAATTATAATCATCAAAAGTAAAATACTGTTTACTCGAAAGATGACAAAAAACCCGACGTATCGGGTCCCACTCGGACCCTGCTTCAGGGGTGACTGGAGGGCACCAGAGAGCAGCAGTGCTTATAAGGCTCTCTCTTTCTTCCTTTCTCCTTTTCCGGTTCTTCGAACCGAGGGGGGTCATGCTAGTGATGAACCAGGTGCCGGAGTCCGCTAAAATAGACACCCGGCATTGCACCTGCAGACCGGTTCACGTTACCAGGTGTCGCCTGAATGTGCCATGATTCCACAAAAAGCCGCCTGTAAAAACTGGTTTCCAAGTCGAGGACGCGGGAGTTGTCAAAGGCGATGCGGTGGTCGTGCACCTCGCTGTGCTCAGCTAATGCACTCCTTTGTCTATCGAGCTTGCGGACATGGTTCCTGTGCTGTCGTAGCCTCTCTGGAAAGTTCTTGGTCTCTCCCACGTACGACGCGCCGCAATCTGAACAAGGATGGAGTAAATCACACCTTGCGCTGTCTCCCTCCGCAGCCTGTCCTTCGGGTGCGGAAAGGAACGGCCAAGCGTGGAAATTGGCTTGTGTGCTACTCTTATTCCCTGCTCCGACCGAACACGTGCTGAAAGTAGGGAATACACGCACGTATGGGCTTGGGAAGGGGCGGGTCAGCTGCTGTCTGGCGGCCTCCAGCCACCCCTGAAGATGGGTCCGAGTGGGACCCGAAACGTCGGGTTTTTTTGTCATCTTTCGAGTAAACAGTTTTTTACTTTGGATGATTATAATTTGGTTGGTGTCCCCCCTTTTTTCACCTTTAGTTCCTGTTACAGTCTCGCAAGCTCTTTATAAGAGGTACTCCAATATAGTTTCCGATCAGTATTTATTAAGGGGGAAAGTCATCCACCGCGAAATGTGCCTTTGGGTATGGCCACGATACCGAAATTGAAAAAATAAACAGGAGTGCTTCTTCGCTCACTTGGTATACACCAATGTTGGAATAGGTAAATTAAAATGCAAGAGTAGCGTGACTCATTGGTTACATCCATACCCCATTTAAGAAGTTCAGCTCACAATTATGTATAGCGAAATCACGTGGGCCATGTAACCACATTCCATATCACAAACGAAACAGAAACTACGACATTGTACGTGCTCCTCTTCATATTACTAGCGAACGTAAGAAAAGAAACATGGTACTACACGGATGTACAGCCCGCATTTCGGCTTAAGTTAGAAGAGTGTAACAATATTAGTCGTACTATGAAACACCATTCACTTATCCAAAGGGGTCAAATCAAGCAAGGCTGACTCAAGATCTGACGTGCTTTAGTCGGTGCTTCAAGCGCCAGTAAATGTCTCTGAATCAATGACAATCAGTTTTTCCTCCAATTCCACTGTGCATGAAATTCTTCCTGCACTATTCTATTTCTAGAAATGCATAATCAAGGCAATGGATTTTTGATAAGTTATCCCTAATGCTGTATCGTCGAAGCTGCCGAGATTTTGGCGATATGTTACATTTTAATTTTTTCCCGAATGACGGTAATCTTTTAACGCCAGCGCCAGATTCAGTTGGAAACTGGCGTCCGAAATCACCGCCATCTATCACGAGGACTAAGCTAACCACACAAGCAAGGCTAGCATGAATCTGCGAAACAGCGTGCTCACAATAAACGGTGTTGGTGGCTTATCGTTCTGCGCATGAGGATTTTAATCCTGCTATTGCGGCAACTACGCTACTACACTAAGCCCTGCTACTCTAAGCCCACTAAGGAAGCTCTTGTGATTTTAAAAAGTAAAATCTCAGAAAGAAATCAGTCCATATGTATTGCGTACCGACGCAACATTGATGGTGGAGTAGATGCGATGTTTCACGCCTCATAGGCTAAAAATGGCGGCGATGACGGCGGTGAACGGTTGTGGGTTAACATCCGCGGTGAGAATGTCCTTTGTCTGCTGCAACGCTCCTGGTAATCGTGCTTCATTTTCACGCGTTTCTGCGGCTGTCACTGCCTGCTTGCTCGCCATGGCGCGCAATATTTTTCGACTCGCCATGGCGCACAATATTTGTCGACTTTGCCAAGGCCTTCGACAAGGTTCCTCACTTGCGCCTAATACACAAGCTAACATGCCTCAACATCAATATGAGAATTATTAAGTGGATCACCAATTTTTTAACTAGCCGCTACCAATCAGTTTTTGTAAATGATCACTCTTCCCCGTTGCTCCATGTTAAATCTGGTGTCCCTCAGGGCTCCGTGCTCGGACCCATCCTGTTTTTAATTTATATTAATGATATCGCTAATGGTATGTGTTCTACAGTGAGATTATTTGCTGATGATTGCGTAATTTATAGAGAAAATACTAGCGCTATGGATGCTTGCTACTTACAATCGGATTTAGAAAAACTCGGTAAATGGTGTAAAGATTGGCAAATGGAAATAAACGTCAACAAGACCAAAGCCATTCGATTCTCGACAAAACCTAACCCTGCATTATCGAACTACACATTAAACAATACGTCCATAGCCTCAGCATGCTCTATCAAGTACTTGGGCGTTCATTTGTCATCTGATTTGACATGGAACGCCCATATAGACGCCATGGTTAGCAAAGCTTCTAGAACACTTGGCTTCGTTCGGCGAAACTTAAGTTTAGCGAATACCACCACTAAACTTCTCGCTTACAATACTTTGGTACGTTCGAAAATCGAATATGCATCACAAATCTGGAACCCGCATCAGGCATACCTCATTCATAAATTGGAATCTCTTCAAAATAAAGCTGCTCGATTTATCACCAAAGCTACCTGCGTACGTCAAGTATAACAGAAATTAAATCTTCAATTGATCTTGTTCCTCTGGAAAAACGTAGGCTGGTCACGCTTCTTTCATTTTTTCATAAGATTTATGACAATCCGTCACCATGCGCTGATTTTCATATCAAACAAGCCCATCGTGTATCCTCGCGACTTGATCATCAGTTTAAAGTCGAGCCCATATTCGCCCGTACCAATCTTTTCTTTAACTCCCCGCTACTACTTGCCATCCGTTATTGGAATCAGCTTCCTGCTGACATTGCAGGTATTACTAATCATGATGCATTCGTAAATAGTCTGAAATGTTACTTTAAAGCTTAAATTTTTGCATGTCAAACTTCCTTTTTTTTTTGGCTCTCTTCTTGACACATTGCACATTAAAATGCAAGTCGTAATTTTTTTTCTTTCTTAGTTGCATTCCAGCGTCATGTGTATTTATTGCTCAAGAAGCATTTGTATATGTCTGAGGCGTTTGGATTACTGCTATTTTTGCACATTTATTTTGTTCTGCTTGCTAAAAAAACACTGTATTAAGTCGTACTTTTGGTTGTAGTGCCTCATGTATTGTTCGAGCATTTGTAAATGTCTGAGGTGTTTGAATTTCAGCTATATTTATTACTGCCCATTATTTTACTTGCATAGGACATTTATACTGCTGCCACGAAATTATTGCTGTATTATGTTAGATATTTCTTCCTGAGGTCTGTTTGTTTGTTTTTGCAACTGTGTTATGCTGCTATTCATAGTTCTGTCCCCGCTATGTAATGCCTTCGGGCACTTAGGGTACTTGAATAAATAAATACTGTTAGCTGTAGTATAATGTCAAGCTTCGTATATATTTATGGTATGTAACAGATATCCGCAAGATGTGTTGGCTCAGTTACCAAGACGTTCCTCAGCCAAGGTAGAGGCCGCTGAATCGTCTTCGGCCGCATTTCGATGAGGGCGTAGCGTGATAGCAAAAGGTCGCTTCTGTGGCGTAGAACTATGGTATCCATTTCGCGTGCAAGAGGACTGTGGTACGAATACCGGTCCTTAGCAATTATCCATGATATTGGAAGAGAAGGCTAGGGGTGCGGCCTGATCTGCTGAACTTAGCCGTGACGCGCTTCCTAACCAGAATAGGTATCGCCATCCTATAGTAGTACAAGGCCCAACGTACAATGAAGCCACTAATCAACCTTCCACCCACACAATCCAGCGGATGCCAGACAGCTGACTACGCCGGCTCTTGACTTGTGATGTAGCTGAACGCGCTAAGAACCATGGATGGGCAACGGTCGCCATGAGATTCTGAACCTGGCAAAGTTTAGCGTTACAACTTTTACTAAACAGTTTTACATGCGCTGTTTGAAGAATTAGCGGGAAATTAATGGCGTGCAACAGGTCATGGCGAGGTTAGGACACTTGAAGCATTTACAGTGCTAAAGAACATGTATGTTCTGTGCTATTGTGGTTTGGGGGCAGAGAACAAGGAACGGGACAGGGTGGGCGGTCCAGTAAATAGACTTCTTAAGAGATGCCCTTGCAGGTGCTACAGGGCTACGTGCCTACATCCTGCCACGGTGAGTTTTGAAAGTGACAATGACTGAAGCAAAGATGAGGTAAACTGTACTGATGAGAGACTTCAATGTTATAGCAGGCAAAGTGCAACTGGAGAAAATACACTAGCGCACACTGATATAGGTAATTTCACTGTAATATATATTTTTATCCACGCGCTAACACTTCGAAAAATGCAGTATTTTCTGTCTGCATTATGAGAGGGAATTGGAATTTCTTAGATTCCGAACTCATATTTCTACCAATCTCATTATTTTTTGCATGTGAGTACAGATGTATGGTTCTTTTAATTGTTTCCCATTTTGAAGCTGCCCTTTCTACACATTTTATTTATTGTTACATTTGCTCCCTTTCCTGATAGCCCTAACAGAGCGAAGTATGTAAATATGATTCAATTATCTGTTTAATCACTAACTAATATATGGTAGCCAACTGCATCCAGCGAAAGAAACTCAGATGTTATCAATGTACGTTTCACCTGACCACCGCGACTGGGACAAAGCACTCCCATTCATTACCTTTGCGTACAATTCGTCCCGACATGATACTGCTGGTTTTTCACCGTTTTACCTACTATTCGGCAGGCACCCAAAGTTACCATTTGACACCCTCCTTCCTTCACCTACACCGTTGTTGACTGAATACGCCAGCGGGGCCATTACTCAAGCCCGTGCCGCTCGTCAACTTGCGCACGATCGCCTTTCCTCGTCACAACAACACCAAAAAGTTCGTTACGACAGCCAGCATAGGAGTGTCCAGTTCACGCCGGGCTCTCTCGTTCTCCTCTGGTCACCACGCCGCCACGTCGGGTTGTCCGAAAAGCTACTCTCCCGTTATACCGGGCCTTACAAAGTTCTGCGCCAGCTTAGTGACGTCAACTACGAGATAGCGCCAATCGCCCCCGCCTCTTCGACCTCCTCGCAGCAGACCGACGTTGTTCATGTTTCACGACTCAAGCCGTACTGCTCCGCTAGTGTCTCGTCGTCTTCGCAAGCGCCATGACGGCGCTTCCGCCGCGGGAGAGTGATGTTACGAAGCGGTGCAGAGCGGACAAGTGTTAAACAATACGAAGTGAGAACGACGACTAGTGTTCTAGACGCTTGCGCGCGTGTGTGCCTTCAGCCATTTTGTCGGTTTCGCCAACATTCTAAATAACCATTTCATCTCTCTTGCGTCTCCGTCACAATATGATTCAATTATCTATTTAATCACTAACTAATATATGGTAGCCAACTGTATCCAGCGAAAGAAAAAATCATTAGCCAACTCGTGCTCACAAGGAAACAATTGTTCTGCTTTTTTGATGCAGCCCCCCACACATATGTACCGTGCGGTTCTCGGAAAAAGGGAAGGATGGTGACATCAGCACCTCTCGAAAAGAATTTGCTAGATGCGCCTGAACGTACATAGCACAATATAACTTGCTTCTAAGACTTGACCTGCAGTTGGCGACGTTGATGGATGGTACAAGTGAAAGGCCAAGGTTTACCGACTCCCTCCTCGAAAGAAGACTAAACGATCTCGTGCGAAAACAGTGACTAAGGGCCATCTGTCAAGACGCTGAAAGGAGTGAGAGCTCCCACATTCTCCGACCAACGAGGATATTTGTCGACGTTGCGGTCATGTCAGGTCCTCACAGAAATATCGCCCGATAAATGGAATAATATTGACGTGCTGCATCCAATAATTATCTTCATGGGGCAGCCGGAACTATCTACATCGCCATATATATATATATATATATATATATATATATATATATATATATAGATAGATAGATAGATAGATCAGAAAAGTTCTTCCTGGCAATCGGGATAAATATACGATCAGCAAGTCACAGTGACGAACATATTAAGATTTATTCTGACGTTTCGGCTGGAGACCAGCCTTTTTGAAAGATGAAAGTTTTTCATGGGCTCATGGTTTTTAAGTACACTTCAAGAACATGCATAATGGGGGGTGGAAAGGAGAGAGCTCACAAAAAAATTAACACCATCTTCCCAAAGGAAACCCTGATGGGATGCGAAGCTGCAGCGTTGCGCACAGGTGGCGTCACGGGTTGAACGACGCTAACGCGGGTGCTTCGCATCCCATCGGGGTTCCCTTTGGGAAGATGGTGTTAATTTTTTGCTCGTGAACCGACGAGTCGGCGGTGTAGCGAGCGGCGGTCGCGGTAGCGGAGCGAGCGGCGGTAGCGGCAGGTGTTGCGGGCGAACGGACGAGGCCGCAGCTGCGGGCGCTGCGGCGAGCGCGCGGCAGGCGAGGGAGAGAGTGACGTCAGCGCGCACTGAGAGGGGAGCGTGACGTCACCGCGCAGCTCCGGCGTGACATACTTGGCACCGCTCCAACACCTGCGGCGAGGGGAGCGCGTTGCGGCGCATTCGTAATGAGGCAGAGCTGCTTCGCATCTAAAAAGGGGGTTTGGGGTACAGAGGTGTGTCCAAGAAGCAAAGGCCAGTGCAAGATGACGTCCTGCGTCTGCACGGCGCCTCCATAATACCGAACGGGTGGGCCGAGATCGTCTGGCAGCAGATTGTAAGCCCTCATTAGGGGACACTCGCAGCTGCCACCTTAGTCTATGCTGCTGGAACCCCCGCAGTGCAGCACAGAACCGCTGAAGCCCAATGTCGTTGTTGTGTGCGGAGTAAAAAGAAGCGGGAGGGGGGGGGGGGGGAGGGAGGAAAAAGCAGGTTGCTCGGTGCGCGGCCGGCACCAGTACACTGCAAACGATCGTCACCGAGCTGAGTTTCACGAAAAATGAAGGATAGAAAAAGGAACGCGGAGCATACGCGAACAACCCTGAATGGTTTGGTCCATGAAAGAGATGTGAACACTGGCGCACACACAAAAAGAGAGAAGAATAAAAGAAGAAAAGAGAAAAAAGGAAAAAAAGGAAGAGAAAACATCACACAGAAAGGAGAGTCGTTTAGTTAAACGAGTCATACGCAGCGGAACCCGTTCTCTAGCGAAAGTGCGTGATGCTCAGCCCGAGCGGGCGCCAAGGGGACACAATACATCTCTCCACCTTGCACGGCGCGCAGCACGAACTGAGTAAAACATAGATAAAAATTAGATAAAGACAACAAGAAACATGATGGGAAATTAAGTATCGCTAAGATAATACATGAAAATAAATGAAATCCGAGCTAACAAGAAATTAACAGTAGGAATAAAATAAAACAGGTGGAGATCGACAATCAGTTCCGCATCCCAACAGGAGACACTGTCCGAGTGACCGCCGAGGGCACACGAGACATATTTGCACCTTGTGCGCGTGCAGGATGAACTGAGCAAAACACATCAGACAACAATAAGAGAAAGAAAGCAAGAAACATGATGGGGAACCAAATATCATAAGGTAACAAACGAAAATAAATGCAATGACAAAGAATCACGAAAGACACAAAAAAATTAACAATGCGTACAGAATGAAATCGACCATCATTTGTGCATATAAGCAGGAGCGCCATGAATGTGCACCAAAAAGAAAAAAAAGAGAGAACCCAAAGAAGTGAAAACTTAGAGTTCCGCGAGTTAATACAATAATAATAAAAAAGAAACACAGATAAAATATTAAGTGTTACAGATACTTAGTCGCTTGCGTCGTTAATTGGTTTAGTTGCCTGACAGGGCAAGCAAGATAGTCGGCCTGTACTTTCGTTGACGCCACCAGACACAGTGTTGAATTGGTGAATAATATTCGCGAACCTCCCGGTCATAATGCGTTTTGAAATCAGATTGGAGCACCACAGCTGTGAATGCAAGGAAGGGATGACTGAGATCATTTACGTGCTTGGAGAGAGGAAGGTGTGGCAGGGTCTTTGTATGTGCTCTGTGGTTGTTTATTCTTATCCTGAATGGAGTCTCAGTTTGGCCAATGTATTGGGCGTTGCACACGGTGCATTCAAGAAGGTAGACAATATTTGAGCTGTCGCAGTCAAAATTTTCCTCTTATTTGGTAAAAGAATGACGACGCAGCGCTGTTTACTGTGGAGGTTCTATTCATCATCGGACATAGCTTGCACCAAGGTTTGTTGCAGGGGCCGCTGCCTGTGAATCTAGGAGTGTTCCCCTTAGGTGACGTTACAATGTCTCTGATATTTCTCTCCCGTCTGTAGACAACACGTAGAGGTTCAGGGAAGGCGCTTTTCAACTTGTCGCTTTAGAGAATGATGTTGTGGTGCTTTTTAAGGATACTATTTATGTTAGGGGGTGAGGCCGAATACGTTAGAATGAGATTTGGAGTGGTGTTTACGGAATCAGATTTCTGTTTCCCTATTAAGTAACGGCGGTCCTGCTTGCTAGATTTATTGATGGCATCATTGGTGACAGACGGCGGGTATTGTTGACGAGTGAGGTCCTTGCTTAGTTGTTCACAGTTGGAGGCAAAATACGCCGCGTCAGAACATATCCGCTTTAACCGAAGGGACTGGCTGTATGGTATGCCGAGCGTACAGTGCTTAACGTACCATGCGCCCATGAACCATGCGCCCATGAAAAACTTTCATCTTTGAAAAAGGCTGGTCTCCAGCCGGAACGTCAGAATAAATCCTAAATAATATGTTTGTCACTGTGACATTGTTATTCTAATTATTTCTCTAAAACTTTCCTTCCTTTTCTTTTTTTTCTCCTGGATGTCGCCGAACGTGCATGCACGTCGGTGAATGTTTTTGCCCGTCCGGGCGTCGACTTGTAGGCGCCATCGCCACAGACGTCATGGCAATAGTACTCACCCACTCCCACCCGTTTTCTTTCCTTCCTTTTCTCTGTCGTTTTTTTCACATCTACACACGTGATGGGGGCCTGAATTATGCTCATGACTGTTGGGCCCGGCCATGAAAACCACTTCGTAAAGAGGGCAGAGGTGGAAGGGGGGGGGGGGGGGGGAGAGACGGTGCTCGCGTATGACGCACGTCGTCTGCGTTTCTTCCATTCTTCGGTCCGTTTCTTTCAGGTCCTCTATCATTCCTGTCTTCTTTCTTTTTTTCTGCTTTTCTTATTCTCTGTACGTTCTTTTCTTTCTTCTGTTTCTTTGAGGAAAAGAATTCTCAGACAGGTATAAATAGAAGCGGGAATACAACCATAGGCATTCCTGATGAAGGCCGGTCTCTGGCTGAAATGTTGAATAAACGCTGTCCGCATTTTTGTTGCCAATTCCGAGGGTCTACTATTCACCTCCATCTCTCTCTCTCTCTCTCTATATATATATATATATATATATATATATATATATATCTAGGGAATGTTAATTTGCTGATGGCCTCTTTATGTCCTCCAGACAGTGTTGAACTTGTGTATTAGATGCGATTCACACGCCTCCCTGTCGTAACGGCTCTGGAAGCCGGACCGCAGGGTAGTAACTCTAAATTTGTCCAATGGGTGCCCGATGATATTTGTATGTTGTGAAATTGAAATTTACGCTTCTCTCTGTTTCTCCTCTGTCTTTATCTACTTCAGCTGTGTCTATCTCTTTTTCGTTTCCCCTTACCGTTGTGTAGGCTGCATTTACCATTTGCATTCTGAGCTTGCAGAAGGCCGCTCCCGCGGCAGGAACGTCCAAATAAATGGTCAAAACAGGGGACAGCTATGCCGATCTGGTGTAAAAAACAAGAAACCATCCCTCAAGAGGGTTGAGAAACGCGCCTTTTACAGGGATCTTCTAGAAACAATGCTTTACCCGGAGCCCGGCGAATCAGGCGAATCGCGGGCTTATCGCACTGTGGCCTCGGCGGAGGAGGCCGGTGGTTCACTGGCTTGGGAGGCGAATGGGTAAATTTGAGGCATTGTTAACGCAAGCTCTCCCTTCGAGACTGTCGGCGTTGACCTTCTAGGCCCATTCCTGCGATCGAACACTGCCAACCGGTTTGTCGTCGTCTGCGTTGACCACTTGACGCGCTATGCAGAAACTGCTGCAACACCTACTGCAACGGCCTTGCACGTCTCCCAGTTTCTGCTTCGCTCTGTAATTCTACGCCACGGCCCTCCACGTGTCGTCATGAGTGACCGGGGCCGTTAGTTCACCGCCGACGTCGTTGAGGAGACCCTGCGTCTTTCTACTTGCCAATTCGGTCGTGCTACACCATATCACCCTCAAACAAATGCTCTCGTAGAGCGAATGAACAGGACTCTTACGAATATGTTATCAATCTATGTCGATGCCAAACACAAGAACTGAGACGAAGTGCTATCTTACATCACTTACGCCTACAACACCATGACGCACGAGACCACGGGGCACCCTTCGTTCTATCTTCTCTAGGCTCGCCCTCCTCGTAGCTATATCGACACAATTCTTCCATTTACGCTGGACGTTCAAACTTCCGTTGCGGAATCCCTCTGTCGCGCAAAAGAGGCCCCTCGCAACGCGCTCCTCCGAACCTTGGCATCTCAAAACCGTGAAAGACTCCTTACAACACCCGCCATCAACCCATTGTGTATGCAAGAGGTGACCTTGTATGGCTGTGGAAACCGGCGCGTAAACGTGGTCTCTGCCAGAAGTTTTTGGCGCAATACACTGGCCCTTTCGTCATTCTGGATCAGCTCAGCGACGTGACGTACGTCATTTCTACAGTCACATGTAGTGGTCGTCATTCTAGCAAGACACAGCTGACACACAATGCCCGTCTAAAGCCATACTACCACCAGGTTCGTGACTGACTCGCCCAGTGGGCATTGTCTGCGGACAGGGGAGTGTAACGGCCTAGCGGAGAGCAGACGAGGAGAACGAATCTGAACGGTGCTCGAGCGGCCATCTCCTGCTTTGACTGAGCTACGCGAGTGTACCCATTTTTCCATCTTGTAAATAAACGCGATCCACCGTCACGATATGGTCTACGACGCGGAAGGGGCAATCGTAGCGAGCAAGAAGCTTTGTCGAGAGGCCAGGACTGTAAGGTGGGATGCATAGCCAAACTAGGGAGCCAGTCTGGAACTGTGGTGTGGGTATGGCACTGTTATGGCGCAGTTCTCGCGACTTTGAGCACTGGTCGTGAGGGTACAAGCGAGTTTCGACAATTTTCTGCGTATTTCGCCGCTTCCGAGACCGGTGTGCGTTCGGAAGTTTCGGGTAGGTATAGCTGCATTGCGTCTAAATTACATGAGGGCTCTCGTCCATATGACAGAAAAAAATGGTGAAAATCCAGTAGTGACCTGTGTCGTGGTGTTATATGCATACGTCAGGAGCGGCAACACGGCGTCGCAGACGCTGTGATCCGAAGCAACGTACATAGTCAGCATGTCAGCTAGTGTGCGGTTGAATCTTTTTGTTAAGCCGTTCGTTTAGGCGTCGTAGGCTGTAGACTTGCGGTGAACGGTGCTGAATGCTCCGAGAACGGCTTGTATGACTTCAGGGAAGAACGCGCGCCCCCTCTGGCTGAACAGTTCTCGGTGTGCTCCACGTCGAAGAACGAAGTTCCGCCAGAGGAAAAATGTGACCTCGCACGCAGGGGCGGCTGGGAGCGCTGTAGTATCGGTGTGGCGCGCCAAATAGTCGACCCCAACAATTATCCATCGGTTACCTGTCGAGCTGCAGAGCAGTGGCCTATAGATGTCGATGCCGATGCCGTCAAAAGAACGATATGGACAAGGCAACAGCTGTAGCTCGGCAGAAGGGCGCTGTTGAAGCCTACGGCATTGGCAGGCCGTGCAAGCTCGAATGTACTGACGGATGAAGTTATACATATCATGCCGGTAAAAACGGTGCCTTTGTCTGGTATACGTTTTCAGAACACCGGCGTGACGAGGAGCATCATAGAAATAGGCGCAGATATTGGAACGCATGTGCCGTGGTATCACAAGGAGCCATTTGCGACCATCGGACGAATAATTTCTACGGTAAAGTATGCCACCGCCACAGCAAAGTTAACGGCTTGGCGGCGGAGTGCTCGAGAAGAGGGTTCGACGGATGGATCGTGGAGGAAGCTTAATATAGCCGAAAGAAGTGGATCTTTACGTTGCTCCGCTGGCATATCGGTGACATCGATGGGTCACAAGGAAAGGGAAGGGGTTGATACAGAGGCCAATTCGGGAGGTAGTGGTGATCGAGCAAGTGCATCAGCGTCCGAGTCTTTCCGGCCTGATCGATAGATGTCGTATTCTTGCAAGCGAAGCGCCCATCGACTGAGGCGACCTCACCGATCTTTCAATGAGGATAGCCAGCAGAGGGCGTGGCGATCCGTAACTACGTAGAATGGACGATCATAGAAGTACGGACGAAACTTGATAAGTGCCCAAATGATGACTAGACATTTCTTTTCCCTAATAGAGTAGTTGGCTTCTGCCTTCTTTAAGGTACGCCTTGCGTACGCGACGACGTACTCCTCGCAGCCATCATTCCCCTAACGAGAACTGTACCTAATACTATCCTGCTGGCGTCCGTGTGTATCTTTCTTCGTGCTGTAGGGTCTTAATGGCGAAGCATCGGCGGCGAAGTGAGCAGGCGCCGTAGTTGCTGAAAGTCTTCATCACACGATGTTGACCACGCGGAGATGCCATTGTGAGCAGGAAGGAAATTGTTCAATAGTGCAATGATATTAGCGAGATTGCATACAAAGCGCCAAAAATATGAGCAGAAGCCCATAAAGCTGCGGAGTTCCTTAAGAGCAGTGGGAACAAGAAACTCTGTGACCGCGCGAAGCTTGGCTGGGTGGGGGAGCCACCTTCCTTCGACATAAAGGCTCCCAGTATTGTTAACTGGCGAGCAGCAAAACGGCACTTTTTGATATTGAGTTGGAGGTCAGCAGATGTCTATAGACCTGGTGGCCGGACGACTGACGCCTGACGACTGACGCCTGACAAGGTTAGACTAAGAGGAGCTTCGCCCCTAAAACAGAACATGCAAGTTAGAGTACATGCAATAAATTAACAATACGTCAGTGTTAATCAGCGCGCGTAATAAGGTTTCAGTCGCACCAGATGTACAACTTCGGGTCGTGCACGGCGCCGCTGGGATGACGTTAAGCCATCGGGCACGGCCTCATAGTCCAAATCACCACAACGTCGGAGTACCTTGTAGGGTCCAAAGTAGCGCCGTAAGAGCTTCTCACACAATCCCCGTCGTTGTATCGGCGTCCAGACCCAGACAAGGTCGCCGGGTTGGTATTCGGTGTGGTGTCGTCGAAGGTTGTAGTGGGGCCTATCGACTGTCTGCTGGCTCTTGATACGCAGGCGGCCTAGCTGCCGAGCTTCTTCGGCCCGCTCCAGGTAGCTGGCAACGTCGAGATCTTCTTCGTCGGTGCCGACAGGTAGCATGGGATCAAGCGCCGTTGTTGGGCTCCGTCCGTAGACAAGCCTGCATGGAGCAAGCTGCGTCGTTTCTTGCACGGCCGTGTTGTACGCGAAGGTCACATACGGAAGTATGGCGCCCCACCTGTTGTGTTCAACGTCGACGTACATGGCCAGCATGTCGGCTATGGTCTTATTTAGACGCTCGGTGAGGCCACTCGTCTGCGGGTGGTAGGCGGTCGTTCGGCGGTGGTTCGTGTGTCTGTACTTCAAGATCGCCTGAGTTAGGTGAGCCGTGAATGCCGTACCTCTGTCGGTGATGAGGACCTCCGGGGCTCCGTGAAGCACGACGATGCACTCGATGAAGAACTTGGCGACCTCGGCGGCAGTGCCCTTGGGCAAGGCCTTTGTTTTGGCATAGCGGGTGAGGTAGCAAGTCGCTAAGACGATCCATTTATTGCCGGAAGTCGATGTCGGGAACACCCCCAGTAAGTCCATGCCGATTTTCTGGAACGGCCGTCGAGGTGGTTCGATGGGTTGCAGAAGTCCGGCTCGCCTAGTTGTCGGCGTCTTGCGTCGCTGACAGTCTCTGCATGTCTTTACGTAATGGGCGACGTCGGCAGTGAGGCGAGGCCAATAGTACTTCTCTTGTATTCTTGATAGTGTGCGAGAAAAACCGAGGTGTCCGGCTGTCGGGTCGTCGTGTAAAGCTTCCAGAACCTCTGGAAGTAACGCTGAAGGCACCACGAGGAGGTGGTCGGCGCGGAGCGGCAAGAAGTTCTTCAGGAGAACGTTGTTCCGCAGGAAAAAACAAGCCAGTCCTCAGCGGAATACTTTCGGCACGTCGGCGGTCTTGCCTTCCAGGTAGTCCATGAGGCTCTTGAGCTCCGGGTCAGCTCGTTGACGTTCCGCGAAGTCGTCTGTACTTATGGGTCCCAAGAAAGAGTCGTCGTCCTGGCCACTCTGGGGCGGCGGATCGACGGGAGCGCGAGACAAGCAGTCGGCGTCGGAGTGCTTTCGTCCGCTCTTGTAGCCAACGGTGATGTCAAATTCTTGCAGTCTGGGACTCTACCGTGCGAGGCGCCCTGATGAATCTTTCAAGTTAGCTAGCCAACATAAGGCGTGGTGGTCACTCACGACTTTGAAAGGCCTGCCGTACAGGTAGGGGCGGAACTTTTATGTAGCCCAGATGATGGCAAGGCATTCCTTTTCTGTGGTGGAATAATTGGCTTCAGCCTTCGAAAGCGACCGGCTAGCGTAACTGATGACCCTTTCAAGTCCG
>JABSTT010004886.1:0-18109 GCA_013339685.2 Hyalomma asiaticum
GTCGGTTTTCTATTGTTTCGCCTACTTGAGAAGAAGGAAGGTTGTTGGTTAAAGATTGTGGTAGGTTGGGTAGGTTAAAAATTGTGAAAACGTAGTAAACGGACACGCAAAGCAGAACTCCTATGGAAGATGGCAAACCACGAGAGGCTTCTTGCGAAAAGGATAATTAACTAGCATGCAAAGTGATTTCAGCTTTCAGTACAGTGTAATTGTGGCCTTAAGCGACAATAACGAACAATATTACGGTTTTATGATGGCGGCGAGTCGTATAAGAGCAATCCGGAAAGTAATAACAGCAGAACGCGTAATGTCGGTAATACGACTTTTTTATCGATGTGAAATATTTTCAGGCTCTTTGGTTGTTGAGCTTCCTGAGCGTGGTTTTCCTGAACGCCACCTACGGACTCTCTATCGGGATTCTCCTTGGTCTCGTGGTCATCTTTCTGGAGTTGAACGGGTAAGAATATTTTCCTCTGCCTCACATACTCGAACAATCTGTACTCATAAAACAATTTTCGATAACTATGTTCGTAGTAGAACATTTCAGCAAATCCTAATGCTGGAAACGTCATTAGAGAGACCCACCAGCGAATGGCAAAGAGCATTTACGAAAAAGAAGTTTTATGAATTGGGTTCCTGGTGATTTCTTCACAGTTAAATTCACCTTGGTTTACGCTGCGAGCAACTTGCTCGAGAACTCCTGTGTACTTAGTTAAGAAGATGGCGCAACACACAAACATGCGCACAAACACGCAAATGAAACACTAAAGGTGAAGACGACGCGACGACGAACGCAAGGTTCAAAAGTAACGCTTATTATATTCAACACAATTGCATACCCACACGTGGGTACCATCAACACACAACCAAAAAATCATATCTGCACATTATATAGATTTCCTTTGGCAGTAAGGTGATAGACGGGGCGTGAATGCACGCTACACCACACTATAAATGGGTATGCTATGGTTCACCCTCTCCTCTCCTCATTCATCTCCCTATTCTTCACCCAGACATCGCTTATCCCACCTTAAGCTTCCTTTCTCACCCCCTTGTTGTACTTACTATACAAGGCTATGCATTACTCCTTGCCTACCTCCTTTCCCTCTTCCCCAGCCTCACGTACATTTCCCGTCTCCTTCCTGTACCATAGTATGCATAGATATGCTTTGCGATTCACCGCGTATAGGGGCTTTTTCCCGCAGCAGCGCCAGCCGCGGCACGGCTCTAGGAAGAACATCTGCCTGTCCGCAGATGGTCTAGGTTCGATTCCCGCTCGAACCCAGCTAGCGTTCTTGCGAGCTTTAGTAATAGAACTCGAAGGAATCGCGAAGTTGCAGCTAAGACCTTATGACTTGTTTGCGCGGAATGTTAACTAGCTGCTACGAGGAATTGTCTCAGTTTAACCAGAGAGGCCACTCACGCTTTGTTTCCGTGGCCCTCTGGCTCCTACCCGATATGCCAAATCACGGGAGTGATATTTGCAGTCGAGACGAAATTCAGAAGTTATTGTATCCAACAAAGGCATCAGACCGAAAAAAACTTGGTCTTGGAAGTTAGTTCCTGTGTTTGTCCTCATTTGTCCTTGCCTTGAGTGCTACTCTATAAACAAGGGCTTGTAGTGCCGTTCTTTGTTGACGGTAATCGCACTAACAAGTAGAAATATCTGGGTCTTTAAACAGACATTTGGATAGTGCTGACTATTTTATGCAAGCAAATGAAGCTTTAGAACCATAATTTTGTTTGTATGTCACAGTATGGCGACACGCAAAGCTGACGTCATACCGTTGTCGTCTTCTACTGCATTGCGGGTACTCCCATTCTCGATACAGGCAGGTACCCAGAAACATTTTTTCGTTTCCACGTATAACTGCATCCTGTTCCCATGCCAGAGACTCATAAGCACCTTGCATGCGTACTTGGAAGATTACCACTGCCGTAAAGACGAGCTGAGACAACTCTGATCGCACAAGCGAAGGACACTGGCACTGCTTCATTGTAATGACATCGACGTCTACATGAAATGAGGGACAAAGTGAGTAGTGTTTAACGAGATGTAGCGGTGCGTAGCACGTATAACCTGTGATATCAAGAAAGGTACGTACAAAATCCGGAGTACAGCCGTCCACCGCGAAGGAATACATAAAACTGCAGGAATCTGTGTCATCAGAGTATACCTCTGAAGTCGCTGCACTTATGCTATGATGCCGTACGACTCCATTTACAGTACAACTATGTCCTGCAGCTTCGTTTCAACATAACCGTGAAACTTTCACAGGCGCCGACGCGCGACTGTCAGACTTCTGGTACTCACTGCCCACTTTCGCTCGTCGTTACGCATGCGAGAAGTTTAAATTATTTAAACCATTTCAGCATTCGTGCTGAATTCGCTTGTGGTGACAAAAAATTAGAGGGCAGCTGTTATATATTCGTATTGATACTCGTAACATGTCACCCTTCTGGCCGAGCTTTCGGGTCACGACAAACATTTTACCTTGAGCTATGACATCTTCGCTGTTAAAAGCTTGCTAATTTTGGGGTACTAGACGATGTACTAAGCGGAAGGTCGAGGCATCTAAATTGAAAGCATGTGCTGCTTAGGTTGAGATTGGTGGTCTTGACGCTTATAGATTGTCGCTGCGCAACGCGTGTGAAGCGAGGAAGATGGAGGAGACGATGTGTGGCGGTGAGACATAACAAATGTACATTATTATAAGACAAGTGGACAAGTGTGCGCGTATGGCGGTTCGTAAAAAGATGTGGGTGATCTCTATGTCAAAGGAATTGGTATAATTCGAAATGTCTCTTCGTGCAAGCATTTGAATGTCAATTGTTACCTCTAGGTGAACTTGCCCACTGCTATCTGTATTTCGCTGGTACGGCACCGTTTGTCTTGGATGAACTCACGTTAAATCATCGCCTTCATAACACCCACGACCAACTTCTTATGGTAAATGAACCAGTGTACGTGATAACCGGACGCATTCCATAGTAGATGCAGGGCCAGAAAGGCAGCATTATTTACTTCCTCGACACTGACCCGTCAGCGTCGTTGCCGTGCTTTGGCGCTTAACGCAGCAGCTTTCTTATCCCCATCACGCTCGAAGAGTGGTAAGCGGGGAAAGGCTACCCACAACGTAATGTGACCGGTGCTCTACACTGCGGTATCAGTACGTATTCTCTCGAAGCTGTAAGAACGCACCTATGCGCGCGTTTCCGCACGCGTGCATCGAGGAAGACTTTGGAACGCACCTGGAACGGTGCCGCCATGCAGGAGAGGCGAAGTAAAGGTGCAGTTGATTCACTTCACCTCTCCTTGGTGGCGGCACCGTTCACGCGTTGTGCGCCTGAGTGCGCACGCACGCACTGAAACGGGCCGAGAGCGTCGAACAACTAATGAAGCGAGACACGGCGCGTCCGTACGGCTTCGAGCATGTGCGCCGTTAGCGCCGTAGTAGCGCACCGGCCACCTTACGTCGTGGAGCAGGGGGCTGCGAGTTCGATTTGCAGAGCACTAACAGAGGTTTCCATAAGTATTTTTCTTTGTCGTTCTTATAGGTTCACTTTCCTGCGTCATATCCGTTACGGTAGTGACTTGGGTGGTGGTGGACCCCAGGGTAAAGCACTAGTTAATGACAGGGTAGAGAAATATGCACTCTTATAGTTCCTTTGATGAGTTCGGATGGGCCGTGAGGCTCGCAGTGTCCGCTCCGGGCGGCGAAGCAATGGCGGGAGGACAGAGTATAGCGGACACAGGAGGGATAACGTGTCGTAGGCAGCCGACAGTTTAGGGGTCATGGCAGTAGGCCAATCCGCTGTCCCAAGCAGCTCGCCGCTCTGGCGACTAACACCAGCCGCTTGCTCCAAGTAACACAAGCCAGCATGAAGGTCACGCCCCCGGGCTCATCCGGGCCAGGCAAGGGCCTTGAGGCACTGGCGATCCTGAAGACGGGCGCTTCGAATGCGAACAACGCACGTAGTTGCTGGTTCCCCCGGCAAGCTCTCTGGCTTCGTCTAGCCGACCTTCGAACCAGCGGTCCTTGCTGGAGGTTCTCTTTTTTTTCGTGCCATGCGCGAGTTCAAATCTTTTATTCTGGGCGAATCGCTTTAGGGTCTCGAGCTGTCGGCGTCTCTTGTGTCAGGCCGTAAGTTGTGCTCTTTCCTAGCACAAATGAAAAATTTGCTTCATAATTTTTCCTGCTAAGAGATTTCTTTTGTTGATTTTCACATGTATTCAACTTCGCACTTATACATATCACGTATTTAGAACTTTTTCTGCTCATTACATCAAATTACCGCGTCATTGATGTTTTGATGATTTGTTGTACAGCTATATTAAGTGTTAGCTCATTTCTTATGTTTTTCATATTAATTCCTATTTAGTGTTTCGCCAATGACAATTGCTGTTTAGTGTTTTTTTCCATGTTATATTGCCGTTAGGGAACCTTTAACAAATTTGTTGGGTCCCTAAAAGTGTAAATACAAAAAAAGTGTAAATACAAACGGTATAGTAAGTTGTCAAATGATGGTAAAACAACAAGTGTATAATGGATAAAACCTGTTCGAAATAAACTAACATAATTTAAGATAAGTGAAAATAAAGGTATAATCAGGATTTAATTGCATTAATAACAGATATTTGTCAAATTCGATTGCAAAAGTTGTGTGGGCCCATCCTGGAGGCCGTGCAGTCAGAAAGCGTCTGCGCATTTGTGGGTCAGTCCTGCAAGCACTGCACCCAGACAGTATGTGTGTAGGGTTGTCGTGTCAGAAGCGATTCCAACGAGTTTGCGCTAACGCGCCTTGGCTGTAGGCGTCCAACGTCGTCGGCATGGCCACGTTAAGACAATCCCGTTAGCAGCGATGGACGCTTCCTGTGGAAAACACCGGCGCGTCACCGCATGCCTCTCAACTATCCAAGTTTCACATTACGGGAGCTGTCATAATTCTCCTCTTCGAGAGGTACGGAGCGCTGTCGTCTGCTGCACTAGGGTTTTTTTGCAACCGCTTCTTCAGAGTAGCGTTGAATCAGGTGAAAGAGTAAAAACTGATGGTGACGTTCGGAAACCACGATGCGATTATGAACCCCGCCGTTGTGCAGATTCCGCTTCCATTCTGACCACTTGGAGCTGTTGAAGTATCACACAAATCGAAATAGGGGAGTTGTCGCGGAAGTCAGGAATGTCGTCCGCCGTCCTTGTAGGTCACACATGAGGGAAAAACTTACATATATTGCCCTGGACTTACTGCCACTTCTGCTCAGCCCGTTGCGTGTTACATCTAGGTGATTGTGCGAACGACAATGCACAAAAAGGTCAGAAAAAAACAAGAAAGGATTTGGAGCGCGCTGCTACACGGTAGTGATTACACGAAGAAAAGAAAGAAAGAAAGAAAGAAAGAAAGAAAGAAAGAAAGAAAGAAAGAAAGAAAGAAAGAAAGAAAGAAAGAAAGAAAGCTCGACTGATGAGTGTAAGGCTTGCGGACTCAGAGAAATGCTGCCGCACATGGCGTAAGGGCACCGAAACCACTGCCGTTCGCGACTCGCGCATAATCGCGGACGTTACCGGAACGCAGGAAGCCTGCAGTTCGCTCCTTCTCACCGTCGCCCTGGCTGCGAGGCCCGCCAAAGTCGCTCTCCGTCGGCGCCGCCGCCGCTGAGAGGCGGCCCTTAAGTACTCGCAGGTGGAGCATACGTTAAGGCCGTCCGGCAAACCGAAGATGCCCGAGTCCAAGGTTTCCGAGCCACCACCTGAGGCCACCAAACCAAAACTGTCGTCCCGTTTGAACAAGGGACATGGGTACATGGGAATCGTCAATCGTACATAGGAATGATTATAGGAAGGACAACATAGAAACAAAAAGGAAAGGAGGGAAAAGGGCAAGCAAGGAAGCAAGATAAAAAATTCACGCATCTCCACGAAGTGAACCACGACGAGTGCGAGAAGCATTGGGATCATTCGGTGCTACCGTAAATCACCCGTGAAATCGCCCACTTATATATGTAAATGAGTGACAACGCGTGTGTATCGCAGGAACCTCATAAAGACCAGGAGCATAAATGACAACATGTGTGTATATCTACACACGCGTAGTCATTTATGCTCCTGGTCTTTATGAGGTTCCTGCGCCCCCACGTCGTAGACCGGGCCGAGTTCCGGATGACCTTTAGTTAAAGCGCGCGCTGTGAATCCTTATGGTTCAACTACGCACAAGAGATATCTCCCACCAGCACTACATTGCAGGTCAAGATTCAGTGCCTATATATATGGGATGACCGGTGAGCACGAGCAGTCGGTTTTTTCAATCAAGGAACTCGCTAGCGGACCCTGCCTGCTTCAGCGTCGTCTCTCGCGGGCGAGGGCACGTTCTTGTTCCTTGACAGCGTGGGTCAGCTGTTGCGCATGCGCAGTGGGGCTGTGGACGGCGCAGGGACGGGACAGACTCGACCATAAGCTGCTTCGCGTCAAAAAATGTGGCTCATCCTCTTCTTACAGGAGCCGATATAACACCGAAAGTGAAATAACCGAACTACACCAAGCAGCACTTTCGGGGTAGGGTAGCCTCAGCGAGAGCGCTGACGCTACTCTGCACAGGCCGAGCTATAGGTGTTCCTTGGTGCTACGACAATATTTCGTTGTACCGATTCTAGGGGGAGGCACAGTCCCAGCCAACCGGGAACATAACGAGAAGGAGAGACAAGGAAAAAGTATAAATGAAGGGTTATTAGGCGCGTTCATGCTCCATATTAGACGGTTAAGAATAACGTTTTTTGTTGAACTTTACACAGGCACCTTACCAGTTAAAACATGGCTTCAACAACGAGGTACGTTCGTGCCTTGGGGAGTGAATTGTCTTTTATGTCGCAAACCGGAAACTATTGAGCATGTCTTTATTGACTGTTGGGATGCGGTATTTTACTGGGATGTACTGCAAAAAACACTGAAGAAGGAACTTCCAATAGATCTCTACGGTATATGATTCTTGCCTGTACAAGGAAATAGTGTCCCCTATGACCTGTTTGTGTTTTTAGGACTTTATAGCATATGGAGGTCACGCATGGATGTAAGGAACGCTGATCCTAATGCACGCTCTGTCAATGCTCATTTTGTAGAAAACGTCACGAAACTCGCTGAAGTGCTCAAGTACCTTGAAGCTGATGACGAACTTCTTCGTATAGTAGATAACTTAAAACATCTGAAAGTTCACAAGCATAAACAACCAGCCTCATAGACGCTGGCGGGCTGTAAGTGTTATTTGTGTTTGTACTGCAATAAAGATGAGGAAAGTTAAGAATAGCCCGGTCGGTAGCGTGGCGGGCACATTTCGTCGCGGTTCGAGCGATCCTGGGTTCGATCCCGGCTGCGTTAGTGAAAAATTTTCTGCTTGGATTTTCTTTGTCATTTTTATTGTAAATTTTAGTGCACCATATCCATTGATTGATTGATTTATGGGGTTTAACGTCCCAAAACCAGCTCTGATTATGAGAGACGCCGTAGTGGAGGTCTCCGGAAATTTAGACCACCTGGGGTTCTTTAACGTGCACTGACATCGCACAGCACACGGGCCTCAACATTTCGCCTCCATCGAAATGCAGCCGCCGCGGCCGGGATTCGATCCCGCGACCTTCGGATCTGCAGCCGAGTGCCATAACCACTAGACCACCGTGGCGCGGCCCATATCCATTACGGTAGTGACGTATAGTGACGCAGTAAAACCATGGTGGAACTTTTAACACAGTCGTGTTAAAGAAATTCACAGCATATCCACGGAGTGAATGATGATGAGTGGGCGAAGCTCCGGAGGTTCATGGTAGATCGTGCCGAGTTCCGGATTAATTTAGTTAACGCGCACGCTGCGAATCCTTATGGTTCAACTACGAACAAGTGAAATCTCCCACCGGCACTTCATTGCAAGTCAAGATCCAGTGCCTATATATATATATATATATATATATATATGGGTGGCCGGTGAACGGTTCTCCAGCGCGAGCAGTCGCTGTTTTGCAATCAACAAACTCGCTAGAAGACGCTGCCTGCGCCAACGTTGTCGCTGTGGGTGAGGGCGCGTTCTCCTTCTTCGCGAGCTGGTAGAGCGTTCATCGGTGAAAGAGCGTTTCCATAGTCAACGCGCGCCTTTTGCTCTCTCTCTCTATGTGTGTCTCCCTATCTCACAAGACAGCAGATGGAATAGTGAGAGAGCTCGCGCGCCAAGGGCGAGCGCGAGCCTCCCTACCCGCGAGCTCTCGAGCGCGAGCCTCCCGGCGTCGCGAGGTGGCTACATACATACATACATACTACTACTACAGAGGAGGGAACGACCAACACCCTAAGGAGCTTCGCCCCTATAAGAAAGAGAAGGAAAGCGAAAGTCTCGGATTGCACAGAATGCAAAAGCGGGCTGCGCTTGCGCTCGACTCGCCACTCACAGACTTGCCCTTAGCCCGTTGCTGAATGATAGAGACAGGAAAAGTTAAACGATTACCAATTGTGTGACGACTACCGATAAGCACAGCTTCGCTTTTCCAGTGGTTCTGACAGCGTGCAAGTGGCTATACTTTTTTTTTCTATTTCAGCCTCATGGAAATGCGGCCAGCGTGGTCGCAGATACCATCCTGCAGCAGCGACCTTAGGAAGTCTATTCGCTAAGCCACACGGCGCGAAACTTCAACCCCGTATACTTGTGCACTGGGTGTCGGAACGAAATGTTTTCCGTTCCGGTTTTCGTTTCGTTCGACAGAAAGAAGTTCCGTTCTGTTTTCGTTCCGGAACAAAAAAAAAGCGTTCCATAACGGTTCATAACGTTTCTTTTTTTTTTTTCAATAGAAGAACGAACAAAATACCTCATATTAAAAGCATCTTTTAAAAACAGCAAAAGATACTGAACTAATACATAAAAATGCAATAATAATTGTTGTGGTATTACGCACCAAAGCCACGATCTGGCTATGAGGGAAGTCGCAAAAAGGTTGGAAGCAAGGATACAACAAAAACTTGGTATTTATATTTCCTTAAGTTTGAATCCCGAATTTTCTTCAGGGGGGGAGGGGGGGGGGGCACACGATTTCAGAAGCAGCAGGTTACGAAGTGTACTCGCCCATAAGCAAACACCGCTGCTCTGACCAAAACGAACTTGAGTGCCGAAAATGCCTTCTCAGCGCTGACTTGTGTGGCTGGCACACCAAGGGCCACTTTTGCTAACATGTACAGCCCCGGTTGCCGCTCTTTTCTCTCGTCCCAAAATTTCAACAGATTCAACACGCAAGCGACGATAAAGCCCTCTCCACGACGGCCTGTGTGAGAGACAGGCGAAAGTCCGCTTGAATTTAATACAAACAGCTGTGGTTGCCACTTTTTTCGTTTCCTGCATTATTTGAACGCATCTTTCCTTTGAAATACCTGCCCGAGATACGAGCTGATGTTGAACACTGAGTTATGCATTATTGCTCACGTTGCATGACATGGGTTGTTCCGGATCGCAAAGATTTCCAGTGAACCGAAAAACGATAAAAAACATTTCGTTTTTGCTCCGGAACGAAATAATAAATAGCGTTCCGGTTACGTTTTCGTTCCGGTCAAAAATATCGTTTTTTTTTCGTTTTTCGTATTCGTTTTTCGTTCCGTTCCGGCACTCTGCTTGTGCAGCACATGCATTCGCTGCCGTACAGGTGCATGTGCCTCTGAAGCTGGAACAATGGCCGCCATGTTAATCACTCTGTTCAGCATTAAGTAACGCCACGATCAAGTCAGACTTCTTAGCTTTCATTGTTTGCTTGGCATCATTGCCGGTGTGAAGGAGGGAAAGAAATCGTTATGGCCAAATTTTCACACCAAATTTGGCAAACACGAAGATTGAAAAAAAAATAACTGCCGGGAAGCCTTAGCCCGATCTCTTCTTTTTTTTTTTCTTTCATTAACAGGCACAAGGGGACTCGTCTTCAGCCTCGCAAGCCTGACATCTTCGTGCCTTCAGGAGAGTGCTCATGGGTACGTGCGATGACGCCTTGTTCACATGAAACTGCTGTGCTACATGTAGTCTGTTTTGCTGCCCGGTTGAGTAACAGCGCCATTAATGAGCCCAGGTTAACACAGGACTGCCCTAAGCTCTAAAAAGAGCGCTAAAAAAAGACAGACAAAGAAGGAGGCTACACACAGCACTGGCGCTCCGTAACAGCCCCGTTAATGAGCCCAGTCTCCTGTGTAGCCTTCTTTGTCGTTTTCTTAGCCCTCCGTTTTTCCCGTTTCAAGTATTAAATGAAGGTCAGTTTACTCATCACATAGATTCAGTTTAATGAAGGACCGCGCTTTTTATGGCCGAACTCTATGCAAAAGCTGCACTTTTTGTTATTACTGGTTCCACCATAGCTAGCACTACAGACAAGGTGATCAAACTGGTTCCCGACTACAATTCATATGCGTACTACTGATCTGAAAAATTGCCATGAAAAAATGCCATGCGTGAGAATGCCATGAAAAAGAAGTCCATAGTTGCGGGAATTATAAGACCACTGCACGTGGTTGACTGTGTGGCGGAAATTCCTCACGAAGAAATACGAATTATGTGGTGAAATACTTAGATGATGCCAACCTTGCTGAGACAGGAAAGAAAAAGTTGGATGAAGGTTGTGATTCGCCTTTAAGAGTAAGTGCTCTGCTTTTTTCAAACTCTATGCGAAATGGGTGTCCAAATATATACATATTTTGTTTGTTAAATCCTTAGAATGTGGGCTCAAGTGCCGAGCGGCTGGAAGCCCACCAGAGTCAAGCCACTCAACAAAGCCGGGAACAAGCAGCGCATCCACAATTACCGCTCTATCTCATTAACTGTATAAAATTTTGGAGCACATCATTCACAAACACGTTTCAAAATTCCTCGAGGAACGTAACTTTCTGACAATCCATCAGCATGGATTCCGAAAAGGCTTCTCAACAATAGCCCAATTGGTATAAACAGTGCGTGACCTGGCAAATAATATAAACGGCGAAAAAACAAACTGATGCTGTATTTAGGTATCTTTCTAAAGCCTTCGCTAAAGTCTTTCATCACAAACTACTACATAATTTAAGCAAAATCTTTCAAAATCCTAGGTTAATTAACTGAATTTCAGGCTACCTAATGAGCGTGAGCAATTCGTGACTTTTTGAGAACACGACCACAATAACGTTTCTGTTGACTCTGGCGTTCCGGGATCGCGAGCTCCGTTCTTGGACGTCTCGTCTTCATGCTTTTTATAAATGACCGCTTAAATGATCTTCCCACTCATACATAGTTGTATGCAGATAACTGTATTGTAGTGAGAAATATATAGTCCTGGGGATGAAGTCTTGCTCAATAATGCATTTCAGAAGCTGGTTGCCTGTTGTGAAGATTGGGAAATGTGTGTGAATTTTGAGAGAACTGTCTCCAATGGCGTTCCTCCCAAGAAGAATACGTTTAGATTCAATTATTCGGCTAACAATATTTGTCTATCTGAAGTAAGCGAATACGAGTGCCTTGTTTGTGGATAACTAATTACTTCAAATGGAACCGGCACATTCATAAGGTAACCACAAATGCGTGTCGTAAATTGTTCTTTCTTAAGAGAGCATAAAAATTATTCACGTATCATGTTCGCTCATTAGCGTATAAAACAATTATTCCCTAACTGTGACATGGTAAGGGTTTCATTGTTCATTTATGTTTATTTTTGTTGTATTTCTTTAACACTTCAGGTCGAGACAGTGAAGCTCTACCGATTTGGGAGTCCGCTTTGCTTCGCAACGCACAGCAATATTGTGACAGACTTCGAGAACCTCTTTGAAGACTACACACCTACGAATACAAAGGTTATCAGGGAACTCGATGACACGTAAGAACATGTAAATCCTCATCAAAGGGCTGCAGTTCCGACTCTTGGATCAAGTGCTTGGTCATAGCACATATAAGGCCTTCAATTTAGATTCAACTTCATTTTGTGCAAATATTGCTCAAATAGTACAACCCGAGCCGCTCATGCTGGCACCTATAAAACGGTTGAAACAGTATAAATCGCCGTTATACAGAGTGCCTGCCAAGGCAACTGGTTCGCCGATGTCATCCTCTTAGCGATGCAAATCTATTGAATATTCACAGAATTGATGAGCTCCGTGTAAAAAAAAAAAAACGATGTGGGCTAAGTAATGGCCACACCAAGCAAGGTAAGCAACGTCTAAGACCACGCTGGCGAAGAAAACGTTATGAAGGAAATAATAAAGAACTAAGCACAATAATATTTCATTCGCTTTGTATCGAGGTCGCAGTTCTCACGCACCTTGTTGGAATTCACCTTTGACGAAGAACACCGCCAACTAGACGAGAACAGAAGAGCACGAATCAAATTCTTAACTCTGAAGTAAACAGTCTATTGGAAGAAACGTGAAAGTATACAGCAGCCGATCAGGTCACACGACAAACAAACCTCCATTATTTCTTATCTATACTAGGGATCTATGCGCTTCAGTGACTTCTAACATACGTCTATTCCTAGATGACTGTGTTATCTACCCGGAAATTACTAATGCTGCCTATACTAGTATAATGCATACTGATCTACATAATATAGCTCACTGCTGGTGCAAGAAGTGGTTGATCGAAATAAACACTAGCGATTGTAAAATATCGCATTTATCCAAAACTAATTCCATTCCTAGCGTCTGCCATCTAAACAGCGTTCCCTTAGATCCCGTAATGTCTTATAGATGTCTTGGTGTGCACGTCACCAATAAATTAAGTTGGACCGTTCACCTAAAAAATACGTAATTAACAATACCAATCGCATACTTCGATGCTTAAGACTTAACTTTCCAACGCGCCTTCTAAGTTAAGACTACTCCTCTGTAAAACGTTTATATCCACGAAAGTGGAGTATGCATCTGCAATATGGGACCCCAGTGATGCTACTTCACGTTACCTCCTCATATAAACTAGTACGAAATAACCCTGTTCGACTCATCCTCCCTAGCTGTACCCGTCGTGTGACTATAACTTCATTGTAAAATAGCTTAACCCTTACTCAATTGGATGGCCGAATGTCCCGCAATTCCATTTTTCATCAAGTTTTCCACCTTTGAAAGCTTAACGATGAATCTACTGGTATACTACGACCACAGCACACTTCACACCCTGTTTATCACCTTAATAAACTAGGAATTGTATCACGTCATACTGATACTTTCATCGGTACAGGAACCACCTTCCCACAAATGTCAGAATCACTACTAACAAGCTTCTTTTTTTTGCTGAGCGTTAACTAACACTGTGTAACCAGTGGAATTACTCTATTATTTGCACTCATCGCTTCGTTTGATTATTTTCAACTAACTTGTTTTTATAATCTCTAGAAACATTGCATTATTTCAGTTCACTGCGCTTTTTTTCTGTATTGTAACCAATCCCTCTTGAATGACTTAGGACCCTGAGAGTATCATAAATAAACAAATCGTCACAAGGCAGCACCTTATCTGGATCATATCTTATCGAATTAGATTGTTGATATAAGGTTTCCACGCGTGGCTTTTTTTTTATTTTCTTCTTTTGTTCTTGTATTTATTTATTTATTTTTTGTGGTGTCAGGTTTGCGTTTCGCAACGACGTAATTGAGTGTTTTTGGACTCTTGACTGCTACGCATATGCGATGGTTTGTGAAGTGGCCAGGTCGTCTGCTTACATTTTCATGCTTCTTCAAGAGAATTATTTAGTTTAGAGTACCGCGCATCTGTAGTGCTCTTTCTGCCATCCTTGTACAATTAGCCCTGTTCTTCACGAGAGGTAAACATCCAAAGATTCGCCCAAGTTTCTCTCTCTCTCTGTTCTCGTATATCTTTCCGACTTCCATGTTGTCGAGAGAATGTGTTTTGCTGTATCCTTGAGCACGTTAATTTGTACGATGTCTATGTAACAGCCATTGCAATAACTGCTAATGCTTATTTTGTATACTGATTTTTCAGTACTTCTACATCCTCAGGGTAAGGCATGCAGTATAGGCTTAAACAAAATTTCTAGAGAACGGCTAACAAAGGCGTCAGAGAAGTACGCGCTTATACATTGGGATTTATCATCGGCTGCAGTAAAGACCTGTGTTCCATGAACGACCTACTTCATGTTCTCCACCATGTAAAGCAGGGAAGAAGTTTGGGCGTGTTCGTAGCTCATCGTAAAATAGAATACTTACCTCAAGAAGGAAACTATACATAAGGACCAGTCTTCTTCTTTTCCTTAGTTTCTTTCTTTCGCTACGTATTCTAGTTTACATTCCAACATGTCTTGGCGTTTCGCCATCCCCTGTGGTCACGTTGCCATATGTCAAAAAATTTGTGGGCATTACCACGGTCTCTGTGGACAAGAGTAAGCAGTCTATGCAAGACGACAAAAATTTCAGAGGCCAAGTGCCCCCCCACACTTGCAAGGTATTAGCTTATAAAGACTGTTCCGTTCGGTAACGAACCAATAAAGGCTGTTTTATTTGATATACAATGCCATCAAATATTATGTATGCGCGCACTACCAATTAAACCGGAAAGCCTCAGGACAGCCGTAAGGCTTTTCTTAGTTTCCCGGTTTGGTAAAATGACGCATAAATTGACGTGAAACATAATTTTCACAATGCGTAATAAGTACAGCTAAATAATGCGTTCGCTTCAGCGTAACGCTAAGGTAGGGAGTTTCTGTTCGCCTGAGCATACCAATTTTCAAAACATACCTTGCTGGCACTGAACATGTCACTGCCGTAAAAGCTCAGTGACAAAGTACGCCATCGTATCAAGCGAACAAGCACTACCTAATGCACAATTAAAATTGTAGTTTGACGTAAAATGTTCGGCCATTATCAGATTCTCAAAGGCTGACTGGAAGACTTGTTGCCGATTTACTGATGGATTGGAATTAGGGTGACAATCACAAATAAGTTTTCAGGCGACAAGTGTTGGTTGAAATCACGTTTCTTTCTTTTTCTTTTTTTCTTATTTCTTCTTTTCTTTTTATTTTCGGCCGCGGAAAAAATGTGACCCCGTGCCTTTCTCTTGAAGCATGTGCGATGGATGCATATCTGGAAAGCCAACAATACATGCTTTCCGAATTAGAAGGCGCGCTTACATGTTTCATGCATGGCTAGGAGTGTTCTAATAATTTATTAAATCAAGTGTTTGGTTCGGGATTGCAGTGTAGAAAGTTTTATTGGGAGGCATCAGTAACCTCAGAGCGCAGGCTTAGATTCCTGGAGCTCCATAACATTAATGCATGCATCATAGTTCACTTGCGCTGCCTGAGCGCCATATATACACCATAAAAACGAAGTTCCTAAAGACGGTGCACTTCGATTCCAAATTGTTAGCTTGATTAAAAGATTTCATTAAGAATGGCAATTTCGGCCATATATGGAAGCTTTTGGTGGAGATTTTGTTTGTTCCTTGCAGGGAAGAAGACAGTGAGGCTGTGGCGACAAAGGCCATAGTGATGGACTGTTCCGCCGTTAGCTTCGTTGACTCTACCGGTATTGAAGCACTCGATCATGTAAGAAGCATTGTACTTTCATTGTTTCACGTTCTATTTCGACATCGCTACAGCAATCGAAGAAGGGCAATAATTATTTCGCGGAGAGGCATGAATAACAGTTCGGTGCAACGTGCTGTCCTCAATCGCAGCAACTTGCGCTTGCTGGTTGCTCATCAGGATAGTTTTGTAGCGCAGTAAACATGGACACAAAGAAACACATGGGGCAAAATACGAGCGCTCGTACGTTATCCCGTGTATTATTCTACACAATCCAGGGAACTTTGTACGAAAGAAGCTCCACCAAAGAGCGACAATGTATAGGTACTATTAACACAGAATAAGAAGGTAATTCAGAAGTCGGTTTTTCTGATCTCTACATCGAATACTTACAAAATAGGCCAACCTTCTGCCAGAACTCTTGCGTATGACGGCTTCTCAACACTCTGGCACTATCCTCAAAAAGTCGAAGGGCATTTGGAAGGTAGAGTGACGTTTTCCGTACTTTATACGTTTTGAGTTGCCACTCCGCATTATAGATGGAATTTGATTTCTTGTGGTTTACTTACCAAAGCCACGATATGATTATGAAAAACGCCGTAGTGTAGGGCTCCGGAAATTTTGACCCACTGTGGTTTTAACGTGCGCTGACATCGTACAGTAAACGTACCTCAACATTTAGCCTCCATGGAAATGCAGCCGCCGCGGTCGGGATTCGGTCACGCCACCTTCGGATCAGCAGCCGAGTAGCATAGCCACTGGACCAACGCTGCGAGTCAGAGCTTGATTTTGACAATGTGATCAGCTCAAATTGTCTGTACCGTTGCGTTCACTTCTCAACGAATCAGCAGAGGTACAGATTTCACGCGTGATTAACTCAATAAATATGGTGAAATCGACCGTAGGGCTTCATGGTATCAATAATTACGATGCCATTGTAGCACGGATATTGCGCACGAACCCTCTTACCGTTGTTACTCCACCTAGAAAGGTGTACCGTTATCACAAAGGGAATTACAACTTTCAATTCAAGGTCTTGTCAACTGCTTTGGAGAATCTTCGACCGCGAGTCGAGTTACAAATCTTGATGCCTTATGGCTAATTTTTAAAAACCCCTCACCAGATAATGCCATTTGGAGCTTACAAGCGCATTCCGTGTGTTGGGCGCCAAGAATCGCATCGCTACGCTCCTCGGAAGGGGCTTAAATTTCAAGCTGAGCTTTGTTCACCCTCCTTGCCTAAGCATCATGCACTGATGTGTGGTTGAAGATGCTGTGCGCAGCGCAGGGTGCGCCTCATTACCTAAAGTTGCTTATGCGTCATTACAACGTGTGACACCCGAGATTTGTCAATAACTTGCGGTAGCAACCTGAACCACCTTTCTTCTCATAGCGCACAAGCACACGAGGGACAAAATAGAACTAATGTGGACACAGTGCTATCTTGCAACAAATATTTTGTTTTTCGAAGAGAATCATGTATGGAAACACACAGCAGAGCACCCAGGCGCTTTCGTTCTGGCATAGACTTTTAACGCATCAATGATACATGAATGTTCAGGAGGTCATATACACTACGAGACGACAGCGCAAAAAATTTAAAATAGAAAGAACAAGAAAACGAATTTGGTTACAACTCGAGGTAATTTAGGAAAGCCGTTCTGTCCTCGATTCACTCTGCGCATTTTGTTTAAGAAATAGAATTCTTTTTTTTCGCAAGATCGACTGAACATTTCCTGACCCACTTGCCTCCCAAAGTAGCAATCCTCGACGCATCAATTATTCCACGTATTGTTTGCGCCGATTCTTCCTATCACACACTGCACTCTGAGTACATAGG
Source organism: Hyalomma asiaticum (assembly GCA_013339685.2). Lineage (NCBI taxonomy): Eukaryota > Metazoa > Arthropoda > Arachnida > Ixodida > Ixodidae > Hyalomma > Hyalomma asiaticum. The sequence continues at coordinate 17,341 of JABSTT010004886.1, forward strand.
AACATAGGAAGGCACGAGCGCAAAAGGACGTTTCCACACATTGGAAGAACTGCACACCAGAAGCGCGCCTTTGGTGTGCAGTTCTTTCTCTGTGTGTAAACGTCCTTTTTGCGCTCGTGTTTTCCTGGAAAGATGCAGTAGCAACTACCCCATCTATCCATTCTACTACATAGGGATACACCCGCAGATTTTACAGCGGAAGCTTTCCGCTGACAAAACTTTGGCGAAAACTGTGGGAAATTATGGCCAACGCTTCCGGATGGCACATAATTTGCGTGTTCACGTGTAGCCTCTCATTTTCGGACCGTCCCATTTGCCCAGTATATTTATTAGCATGAGTTGGCCTTGACATGCCAATATATTAAACACATATATTGCCCAGTATAGTAAATGTCAGAGTTAAGCGCACAACTTATTGGGCGCGGACTGGACAAGAGAGTAATACACACACGAGCGCTAACTATCAACAATCCCGGACGAACAATACATAAAGATACGTGGGTAACTACCTGTTTCTTATCAAATGCGACAAGGGTTCCTTTGGATCCGAAGCCTCCAACATACTAACACTTGCGAGCGCTTGCTTTAAACCTCTGGAACTCACTCATAAATTCCCGAGAGAGGATTGCTCTTTGAGGTTCCTCGATTTACGCTTTTATTTCCAAGAAACGTGCACATGCTGGTCTTACCAACCCAGGGGTAAGAAGCCATTCTGGCCTTTCTCATCCGCCCTTTCCAAATTAGTTAAGAGGAGCATCGCCAGACACTG
>JABSTT010004887.1:0-20462 GCA_013339685.2 Hyalomma asiaticum
GAGCATGGATGCCTTCACGTCGGCGTGGATGCAGTCGCAGGTATGGACAGTACTCCAAGGCATCAACCACGCGCATGCCTTCCACCTGCTGGCGGTTGTCAACGGCTCGCAACAGTGGTTGTGGAGGTTCACGTCTTGCCACACTGACCCTTGCCGGTAGATTCCAATTTGGGGGCGGGTGTGGATTTGCAACAACTCCGGTGGTTGCTGGTATGCTGTCTGCGGGCAGATGTTCATCTACGACGCTGCCGGCGGAGCCTGCCGGCAGGCCTTCATCTGCGGGGCGGAGTGCTTGTGAGAGCGACTGTGGAGGTGTCAGGTAGGCTTCGGATTGTGGGCAGATAACGCGTGATAACGACAGGGCAGGTGGGCGGAAAGTTCCTGGCAGAGCACAGTAACTTAAGTACCGCCGACTTGGAAGATCATGGACTTCTATCCGAACACGAAGTTGATTGGGGAGTGAGTGTGGCACCGGAGACAATGGTGGTAGTGTATATGCACACTGTCTGAATGCTGCTTCCTGTTGCACCGACACAGTTGTACAGGAGGATCCAGAACGGCGCACATCGGAAGCGTGATTGACGCCTCTTGCTCGCTGCATCCTCCTGAAAAGATAAAAACAAAGCCAGCTATCAATATTTGCAGCTTGTGTGTTGGTTGTACGGTACATATCCGGAGTGCGGTAGTACTAGGGACGCAAGCACTGCATCAGAAATCTACTGCTCAGAGAAATGAAATACGAATTACGCCTCTATTCCACTACCTGAACGATCTAAGACGAAGATATTGCGCGTCGTACATTCTGTTTAGTCCCATCTCCACAATTCCATCGGCAGATGTCATCTCCACATTTGATGCGACACAACCAGCACTGTAATACATCGGATTCGACCCCTGCGGTCGCGATCGCACCCCCGACTTTTGGAGTCGGCAGCCGAGAGCCGTCACCATAACCAATGCGCCATCGCGGCTGCGTTACCACAATGGATGCCCCGATGTCAGAGGCTGTCAAACCCCGAATACTGGGTTCGAGGGCGTAAAGGAAGTGGAAGGGGAAAATTGCAAATATTGCAGCCGGAACTCCGTACTGGGAGAATTAGAGGGACTGTCTACAGTTCGCAAAAATTTTTAAGGTTGTCGTAAAAATGGGCAGATCGTGAGTCACAGTTACAGGAACGAGCAGGATTTCACCCCACAAAATACGAATTATGTTTTTATTTTTTTCTCTGAAAGTGGTGCAAAAAACGCCGCTAGCGATACCCAACACCATGTTTGTCAATTTCCATATTTATGACAATAAACCCTCTCAGGCGTGCATATTCTGCTGAAAAAGAAATATGTATGTCTTACAAGCTGTACTTCACCGTTTGAGACATCTTTTTATAGTGTACAAGGGCAATTCGTTCTTCTTTTCGATGCTTTCGTGGTGGCGCAGCTGGCGCTGCCTTCGTATTCGTCTGCCTGTAGAGGCGCGTGCGTCATGCATGTGGCGCTGCATATTCAAGGAGCACACCGGCGCGCCAACTCTCCCCCGCCTCTCCTCCTCGTCACCTCTACAATGTCGTCCTTGGAACCGGTTCCTTTTGAGAAGCCTCCCGCGCCTAAACCGGTTGCCAGGGGGACGATGCATCGCGCCCAGTGCCATTGTTGTCAGCGTTTGTACACGTAGGAAAGGAGCGACTTCGTAGATGAAAAAAATCATGTTTTCATAATTTTTACTCAGTTTCTGGAGAAAGCACTGCACGCTGGGAAACATGGAAAGCTACGCTTTCTATTAGGCCAAAAAAAAAAAAACCGGTACAGCGATGAAGGGCCGTAGACAGTCGCTTTAGGATTGCTTATGATCGTTTTTTATTGCGCAGTTATATGGACACTTGAACAGGGCTTTCGCCGTCGCCGTAATGTCCCATATATATATATATATATATATATATATATATATATATATATATATATATATATAAGAAAAAGCACCCAGCTTAAGGTGGCAATGTCCAATCCACAGCGCTCAAGCGAAGGCGTGTGCGAGTGCCGGAAGGAACGCGCTCGCTTGATTCCGCTGTGCTGGCGGTAGTTTCGCAATGGGGCAAAGATCACACTGTTTAGTGCAGTCGTGCGGTGTGAAGTGTGTGCCAGAAGAAATCAAAACAAGATAACTTAACTCGCAGCACTGATCCGCCGTTATGTCTGCAGTATATCGCACTTTAGGGCTGTTTCTCGGACCGCATCGCCACCAGACGAGAGAGAGGGCGGGATAAAGTGGAAGCATCTCTGTCCCTCTGCACTTCATCTCGCCCGCTTCTCGTTTGTTGACGATTGCGGTCAACGGTTGTGCAGAGGGTGAGGCGGTTGTCACTGTGAAACAACCTCTGACGCCATGATGCCACCGCGTCTCATGAGAACGCCTGGCAAAGGGCTCCAAGAAAACGCTACTCGTGCTGAAGGAAGGCGCGCTTTACTTCTCACGTAATCATTACAACATTACCTTAAATGAAATATATGGTCTTATTCCGGGAACATAAGCTGCCAATTTTCTTCCTGTCCCTACTGCGCATTAGCGCAGCACACACACACACACACACACACACACACACACGCACGCACACACGCAAATTTCCCTGGAAGCATATCCATGCCACGATCGCTTCCCAATGGAACAAGCACATACACATAGCATGTAGAGCGATATAGAGGCCTCACTTGCACAGGTGGTACCGTTATCTCTAACGAAAGAATGCGTCTAAACTCCGTCCTGCACTTCCTAACATACCAGCAAGATGACTCAGGGCCTCCAGCTGCAGGCAGTGGAGTGAACGGAAAAACTGATCATTTCGGCAATCTTCGTATGCATAAGAATAGTTCCGATTAACTTGTTATGGATATATGAGGTTGTTTCGCATGCACGTAGATTTAGATAAGCGGACGTTTCAGTAATTCGTTACAACCGGAATGAGACTGCAGTGATCATGGTCACTGGCTCTATCTCACGCATATTCGGCTCACCTGTATCCAACTAGGGGTTCCACCGCGAAGGTAGCTGGCCGCCCAGAGTTGGTTGCGTCGCAGTGGCCCAAGCAGTGTTGGTCCAATTCGGTAGAACATCGCAGAACCACGGACCCCCATGGCTGCGACACGTAAGCATTCGGCGCCTGCTAAGCGGGTTCCGTCGTTCCACGGTGGCATAGCCAAGAGCACGAGCGATGTGCCTCTTCTTCTTCTGTCGCGCGTCACACAGAGCTCGAGATCATTTCAGTTTCGATTTTCGCCCTTTAGTAAAATACAGAACCGACATGTGCACTGGAAATTGTGTTTATAGCATTTCTGACATTATTATTATTATTTGGCATGTAAACATGTATACACAAGGACATGAGGGAAATAGAGCGTGCTGACAACTGCCACCGAGAGGGGCACAACACCTGCCTACTCTTTTGGGAGAAGGAAAGAGAGGGGGGAGAGGAAAGAAAATAAAAAGTAATATCACACGAATACACAGAAAAAACACAACAAAAATATGGCTATAAAGGAGACGCCGGTCCAGTAGCGTGCAGTAACCTTCAGTAACGCTCGATGGGCGTGGTCCCGTCGAGAAGCACTTCCCTTTGTGAACCGGTAATCGTCAACGGTTACGCACTGCAAACCAAGATGTCTATATATTCCCTAATTGGCGATGTACGGTACGATTCGTATGCGGGCCACTCTAGAATAAAATGTGCAGATGTCGCACAGGATCAACAGGTTGGGCATGGTGTACTGTCCACACGGCCTCGACGGTGTTCTCGCACCAGAATAGAATCAAACCTCAACTTACAGAGCATTGCCCTCGCGCGATGAGACGAGCCACGACCACCAACACGAGGAGCGAACGATTGGCTTGCAACAAGCTTGTCTGTGTGCTGCCGTAGAATGTATCGGCGGGTCAGAAGACGAGCGTGCAATCTTGCATGAAAGACAGTAACAGTCGTTTCGTTGTTGGCCAGATTAGAAGCGAGGAGATCAGCTTCTTCGTTTTAAGCAATGACTATGTGCGAGGGCATTGTACCACGAGGGACACACCCCGCCCAGTAATTTTTCCGGCAGATGCCGGGATGCTCTTCAAAACTGGGGAATCGGCCATTGGCATAGCTATTCAACAGTCTGGTGGAGGCAGCACGGGTGTCTGTGAGGATCACGACCTTCGATGTGCTTAATTGTTGCTGTGCGTATTTCGGAGCAACATCAATCGCATCCAGCTTAGCAGCTGTTGATGAGGTTGGACGTGGTAAACATCCGTCTGACGTCACCCGATGGGTAAAAAAAGCCACGGAAGCGTATTGGATGTCGTTGCGTACAGACGTGGCGGTAATGAGCTTCACAACATCGCCAAATTCTTCACATAGATGGCACAGGGCCAATTGGAACAATGTAGGAATAGGCTGGCTAGACTTCTGTGCATTCCTGGAATTGACGAATAAATGGGAAATGCACATTGGTTGCGCGCTTCCGGAGGTGCAGATGAAGAAGCGTCTGCCGAAGTGCCAGCAATCACTAAATAACTCCGCCATTTTCCCCAAGCGGGAATGAGGGCGCTGAAACAGCCGAGTGACGAGAGCTTGGTCATCTGGTGCTCGGTGTAGACGCTCGGTATAATTCAAGACTGATGTGCTTGAAGTCGCAGGGGCGACTGGTGTGCTTCTGTGAATAATGGAATAGATTGTGCCTGAGGAGGTACGCCAAGGATAACTCGGAGTGCGACACGGATCCCATTACATTGAGAAATGCAGACTGGGCGGCACGTTTAAGATTGGCATGGCATGCATCACGCCAGAGAGTACATGCAGATGAGTGGTGTACCTGAAGTGCTGTCGTTTGGTCTCAGCCGTTGCCCCTAGCAGTGAATGCAGCAGCATAGTTGAATACCGCCATGGAATTTCGCCGCACAGAGGCAACAGCAGGGCACCAAGAGAGGCGATCATCGATAATTACGGCCAGGTAGTGGTGTTGTGCCACCCACTGAAATGGTGTCTTTCCAAAACATAGCCGGTATGCGGCGGGCTTCGGCCTCGTCAAGCGTGTCCCACGCGCTGCTCCCGCGGGCCCCACAGCAATCGTCTGCAGCCTCATCCGCGTGAAGCGTTGGGGGGTGGTTGTCGGACGAAGCTTTTACCGCGACAATCCAGTGTGTTCCGTATCGTCCTCGGGCGATTCAGGTACGAAGGTGCCGAAGACGCGGGCGCGACCCGTCGTCTAGCGGCTTTGCCGTCTCGGCTCCGTGGCTAGTTGCGGCCGGTATTCTTGATAATGTACGCGGGCTTGGGGAACCCGTACGGCGTAACCGAGCCGATGCAACTACGTATACTCGAGAACGAACGTGCTTCTTGCTGCGTGGCGATTCCGTACCCTTCGAGGTGGATGCTGCAGCGAGCTCGAACGGAGTCTTCTCGTACCGCAAAGCGCCAACCTTTGCGTGAACGAGCGTGCTGGGGCGCCTAAAGGCGGCCTCAGCAGCGCCGAAATTGTGTCCGTTGGGGCGGTCAGACACGCGTGCTGGGGCTCCCGAGGGTGTCCTCAGCGACGCAAGAGATGCCGCATACGGTGGAGGGAACGGTAGCTGGACCACTGGAGCGGCGTGCCGGGGCTTTGGAGGGCGGCCCCGGCAATGCAGAAGTGAGGGCGTCCGGAGTGGTGACCGGACAGGCGTGCTGGGGCTCCCGAGGGAGGCCTTGGCGACGCAGCAATGCCGCGTCCGGCGGGACTGAGCTAACCGCCGGAGCGGCGTGTAGGGGCTCCGCCGTGTCGGCTCCGTAACTAGTTGCGGCCGGTATTATTGACATAGCCGGCTCATGCTTCGACGAGCGCGTTGTCTGGGATGATACGTAATCGCGGCTGACTCATACTTGCAGACCAATTTTCTCTAAGTACTTTGAAGTAGCATTCAGAGCCAGCTGCAAGTTTCCACGTCGACGTAGGCCATCATTCGGAGGAACGCTGCTCCGCAGTGCGATGTCATCAGTATAGATTGCTATGCCTACTGGAAAATCACATTCTTGAGGTAATCGGCTTAGAAGTGCATCAAGTACACAGTTTAAAAGAAGTGGCGTCAAGACACTGCCTTGCAGGACACCGCACTTAACCGAGAGATTCGCTGGTCATTCCTCCAACGCGAACATTCATGTTGTGCTCCGACATAAAATTATGCACTAAATGAAGCAGCCGACCCGAGATTCCCCTTTCTTAAGCGCAAAGATGATAACCATATGCTTAACCGATTCAAAAGCCTCCTGTACGTCCAAGAAAGGCATATAAGCCGAGCGCTTGTTTGCTCGAACTGATTCTAGCGATGACACAAGATCTGCTATGCTGTCGAGGGCTGAACGGTGGTGACGAACGCCGCTCATGACAAGAAGAAAAAAATTTAGATCGAGCAGCCTCTCATCAACACGAAACAGGACCATTCGCTTTATCAGCTTGATAACATTGGAGGCCGACGATGTCGGTCGGTACGACTATAAAAGTTTCGCAGGGCAGCCGGGCTTCAAGAGTCTTATCAACACCGATGATTTCCATTCGTTGGGGATAAGACACGCCCGCCACACTTCGTTAAATACGGCGAAGATGTTCTGATGAAAGGCCTCAACGATGTTTCGTAACGCTTCGCACGTAATACCGTCTTCACCTGGGGCGCTGCGACGCTTGCAAAGGCTGAGCGCGTGACGCAACTTCCCGAGGGTAACATCCGCTTGATCCATCTCGCAAGTATATGACCATAGCAGAGACATGTGGTACTCTGACTTGTTCTGAAATGAAAGCGTTTCTTAGCGTTTCCGCTGGACACAGGAGATGCGAAGAGGTCAGCAAATGCTTCGATCCGCTACCGCTTTCGGATATTGGCCCATCGTTATGCACAAAGAAGCGGTCGGATTCTCGCAGACCTCATGAGTTCGCAGAGTCTTGATTATGCGCCAAATACTTGCAAGGCCACTCGCGTGCGCATTGAACTAAACAGTGCTTCTCAGCTCTCTCGACGAATGGTCTTGTGTGGCATCCTGTAGCTGCAAATAGGCGCTTATACACCGTCCAATCACAGCCTCTTTGGGGCGCTTTGCCCTCCCATAGGCAAGGTGTCGACCGGCTCGTAGTGTCAAGAGCTTGAGCTAACGGTTTGCTCTATCTATACCCCGCTTTCGTCGTAGCGAAGCTTGTGCGAGACAGTTGCTGACCAGTTTGAACAGCTTGTCGTGTGAAGGGGCATCTGAAATTACGGAATTTTTTCCTGGTTTTCACCGTGTAGGCGGCTGCCTGGTGGCAGCGAGTGTTCTCTGGTACCAACCAAATTGGTAGGTGATCTGAGCCCCACGGATCAGCTTCGCTTGACCATTTCTGACATCGTTGAAGTAATCGAAGCGCGTTATGCCTTATGCTTGCTAAGAGTGTTGGTGCAATTGTGTTTGAGAATTGAATCGAGTGCGAATTATACGAGAAGAGACGAGTTAGGATTTTGAATGAAAGATCGAATACTGTGGTGTTCTTAAGCTCATGTAATACAACTCTCCCGCATAGTTGTCTCGAAAAACAAATCGTTCTTCTAAGTACGAGGGTACGCGTACGCCGTTGGCAGTAGGAGCAATTTAAGTGAGCATGGATACGTACTTTGACTAGTTGGAAGAATTGAATACTTATCGTATACGCGATGCGCAGGGCCTATAGGGGCGTCACTGAAAGCCGGGTAGCGGAGGCCGCTGGAACCCTTACGGTCCTCGCTCGGGAGGCGCCCGCTTTCACTGCGTAGCATGGCCATGGTGGATGCGTGGGATTCACCGCTTGTGTGCACCTTGGATCCTTGTTTTTCCTCTGACAGCGTACGCACAGGAATCGCCCTGACGTGTCAGCGGACGTGTTTCTGATGCCAGAGCTGCCTGGTGTGACAATGTGTCCTCCATCCGCCCCAAATGTTTGCCACTGTGGAGTATCAAGAATCTTTCCCATGAAGTGGAGCTCATTATAATTATGACGAACTATAATAACACCTCAGATACAAATGTCTTGATTTGTTAGCTTTGTGAATGAAAGCTCTTAATGCACACACCTGCTTCGTCGACATGCCGCAGTACTTTATACGGTCGGCTGAGGAGAGCGCCCGTCGCGCCTGGCAATGGTTTATATACAGCCGCGGCCACGTAAAAGGCCAGCGACAGTGGAGCTTGCAAACGAGATGGATGAAATTGAGGAAGATAGCGTATAATATTAAGTGTTCATCGCTTTTCATCATGCGTCCTGCTACTGTCTGCACAGTATGTATTCCCGGTATTCCATGCATGGTTACACAAGCAGGGCGTTTAAATGGTTTCACGGGAACACGCAAGTGCGGTACCACAAGAGGCAAGACCCGAAAACTTGCTTCCATTCCGAGCGCACGCTGATTTAATTTATATTGTTATTTTTAGTATAACAATCTCTCCAAATGCAGATTAAAGCGAGTGTTGTATCACCTGATGTAGGGCCTCGAGTGTGAAAACCAAATGCACGCCATCATTGTCATTACATTTGTACTGCTTGGCGTACCATTGAAGTGCATGCAATAGTCTTCAAATTAAATGCATGGCAATTAGGTTAAGAAATGTAGAATACCGAAAGCATCGCATTCCCTGGACACTAGATTTACTAGATTACAAATGTGTGCAAGAACGAAGCAGTTAGTTAAAAGCGTTACACTGACACTGCAGTGTTAACGATTTGCAACCAAATGCAAAGCCTGGTATTAAATATTGGCTACATCAAGCGCTTCATGCAGCTATTTTCAAAGGAAGGACAAGTCAACAACTGAGCTACATCCCATGTATTATTTTCTTCTACCATGGAAATGAATAAAATGAAAACAAGCGCTCGCTACAGCACCACAAGCACAACTAAAATAAAACATGAAGGTTTAAAAACCTACAACAACGCATGACACAGCTTTAGGTTAAAGTTGCGTGAGTTGCAGACAGCAAGGCTTCGGAGATAAGGCATTCCCACAGCCGTTAAATAAAATGAAAAGCCATATAAATTTATATGTAGATAAATCAACAAAGCAGAAACGCAGTAATTGCTCTAGAGCCGCATTAACGAACGCGCGATTGGTTATTTTCGGCGCCGAACAGCCGCGCCGTCGCTCTTGTTCGCATCGGGAATAACCAGAAACTTTTGTCTTTCTCGCATGTTTTACTCCACGTTAAATTAGCCAACAAATTAGCACAGTTGCCTTTAGAGATCGCTGAAAGCTGACAGAAGTGTCAAGCGGAGATAAACAACGCAAGAACGACAGCGCGCGCAGTAGGCTGACGGGAACTGCAGCCCGCAAAGCCCGACTACGCTGTTCAGCCGTGGGACATATTCAGCCAGGCGCAGCTATATATATATATATATATATATATATATATATATATATATATATATATATTGTAATGGAGAAAAGCTGCAATGGGGCTCGGACGCTCGCGCTTGCAAAGCGGGGCTAGAGAAGCAGAGAAAGAGGAAGTCAGAATAGAACAGCCGGCCTGCAGCTAAGGCGCTGTGTCTACGTCTCTCTTCTTTACAATGGCGCAGTCGACCAACACGGAGCCGTCTCCGTCCACGACCCAGCCGCAAATCAGCAGCGGAACGCAGCTGTGAACTCGACTTGGCATTTCCTCCAGAGTGTCGCCGCCTAGCATTACTGCTGAGGAATATGCCGGACAAGCCTCACTGCTGATGGTGCCCGCCGGGAGACCGCCGTCCCAAGCCACGGGTGCACCATCTGAGGACGGCGCCCTGCACTGGTCCGGTATCGGACCAGTACACCACGTCCACGAATCTGCTGCGCACCCTCGCTCCGCCGCGGATGCCGCCAGTGGGATCACCGGGGCCACCGTATTGTCTCCGGACACCACGCCTGGTGCTCTAGGCGGCTCACCCGGCAACGCAGCAGAGCACGTGAGTTCCATGGCGCAACTGCGTGACACGCTCACCACGTTAATTAACGCGGACCCTGCGCTATCCGGCGGAACACTTAGCGGCTCCCCCGAGAGTGCCGTGGAGCTCTTGCGAGTGATCAGCGTACTCTTAGAAACACCCTCCTCCATGGCGTCCTCTCCTGCTCCGTTGCTTCCACCGGCCGCTTGGAAAATACCGACGTTCCGAGGATTCCAAGATGATGCTGATCACTGGATCGAAGACGTGAACGTACTCGGTACCCGGTATGCCTGGCCGGACCAGTACAAACTGCTCGTGGCCATCAACAACATTGGTGGTGCGGCCGCAGCATGGCACCGGTACGAGGGCGTCAGCCAACACTCCTGGCAGGAATGGAGCGCCAGGCTGATCGCCGTTTTCGGACGGATTCGCCTCCATAACCCTGTCACCAGCGAATCCGACCGTACACTTCCGAGGAAGCAGCTCAGGAGGAGCGCTGCCTCGAGGCTGCAGCTTCGAACTGCAGCTCATCGCCAGAGAGCATCACGGCCTGCCCTGACATGATGATCGGTCTCAAGCTTGGATTCTCGCAGACCTCATGAGTTCGCAGAGTCTTAATCATGCGCCAAATACTTGCCAAGGCCACTCGCGTGCGCATTGAACTAAACAGTGCTTCTCAGCTCTCTCGACGAATGGTCTTGTGTGGCATCCTGTAGCTGCAAATAGGCGCTTATACACCGTCCAATCACAGCCTATTCTAGGGGCGCTTTGCCCTCCAATAGGCAAGGTGTCGACCGACTCGCTAGTGTCAAGAGCTTGAGCAAACGGTTTGCTCTATCTATAACCCGCTTTCGTGGTACCGAAGCTTGTGTGAGGCAGTTGCTGACCAGTTTGAATAGCTTGTCGTGTGAAGGGGCCTCTGAAATTACGGAATTTTTGCCTGTTTTTCACTGTGTAGGCGGCTGTCTGGCGGCAGCGAGTGTTCTCTGGTACCAACCAAATTGGTAGGTGATCTGAGCCCCACGGATCAGCTTCGCTTGACCATTTCTGACATCGTTGAAGTAATCGAAGCGCGTTATGCCTTTTGCTTGCTAAGAGTATTAGTGCAATTAAGTTTGAGAATTGAATCGAGTGCGAATTATACGAGAAGAGACGAGTTCGGATTTTGAATGAAAGATCGAATACTGTGGTGCTCATGTAATACAACCCTCCCTCGTAGTCGTCTCGATAAACAAATCGTTCTTCTAAGTACGAGGGTACGTGTACGCCATTGGCAGTAGGAGTAATTTAAGTGAGCAGGGACACGTACTTTGACTAGTTGGAAGAATTGAATACTTATCGTATACGCGATGCGCAGGGTATATAGGGGCGTCACTGAAAGCCGGGTAGCGGAGGCCGCTGGAACCCCTTACGGTCCTCGCTCGGGAGGCGCCCGCTTTCACTGCGTCATGGCCGTGGTGGATGCGTGGGATTCGACGCTTGTGTGCACCTTGGATCCTTGTTTTTCCGCTGACAGCGTACGCAGAGGAATCGCCCTGACGTGTCAGCGGACGTGCTTCTGATGCCAGAGCTGTCTGGTGTGATAATGTGTCCTCCATCCGCCCCAAATGTTTGCCACCGTGGAGTATCAAGAACCTTTCCCATGAAGTGGAGCTCATTATAATTATGACGAACTATCATAACACCTCAGATGCAAATGTCTTGATTTGTTAGCTTTGTGAATGAAAGCTCTTAATGCACACACCTGCTTCGTCGACATGCCGCAATACTTTATACGGTCGGCTGAGGAGAGCGCCCGTCGCGCCTGGCAATGGTTTATATACAGCCGCGGCCACGTAAAAGGCCAGCGACAGTGGAGCTTGCAAACCAGATCGAAGGATGAACTTGAGGAAAAAAGCGTATAATATTAAGTGTTCATCGCTTTTAATCATGCGTCCTGCTACTGTCTGCACAGCATGTATTCCCGGTATTCCATGCATGGTTACACCAGCAGGGCGTTTAAATGGTTTCACGGGAACACGCAAGTGGGGTACCACAAGACGCAAGACCCGAAAACTTGCTTCCATGCCGACCGCACGCTGATTTAATTTATATTGTGATTTTTAGTATAACCATCTCTCCCAAATGCAGAATTAAAGCGAATGTTGTATCACCTGATGTAGGGCCTCGAGTGTGAAAAACAAATGCAGCGCCATCATTGTCATTACGTTTGTACTGCTTGGCATACCGTTGAAGTGCATGCAATAGTCTTCAAATTGAATGCATGGCAATTAAGTTTAGAAATGTAGAATACCGAAATCATCGCATTCTCTGGACACTAGATTTACTAGATTACAAATGTTTGCAAGAACGAAGCAGTTAGTTAAAAGAGTTACACTGACACTGCAGTGTTAACGATTTGCAACCAAATGCAAAGCCTGGTATTAAATATTGCCTACATCAAGCGCTTCATGCAGCTATTTTGAAAAGAAGGACAAGTCAACAATTGAGCTACATCCCATGTATTATTTTCATCAACCATGGAAATGAATAAAATGAAAAGAAGCGCTCCTTACAGCACCACAAGCACAACTAAAATAAAACCTGAAGGTTTAAAAACCGACCAGAACGCATGACACAGCTTTAGGTTAAAGTTGCGTGAGTTGCATACAGCAAGGCTTCGGAGATAAGGCATTTCCCACAGCCGTTAAATAAAATGAAAAGCCATATAAATTTATATGTAGATAAAGCAACAAAGCAGAAACGCAGTAATTGCTCTAGAGCCGCATTAACGAACGCGCGATTGGTTATTTTCGGCGCCGAACAGCCGCGCCGTCGCTCTTGTTCGCATCGGGAATAACCAGAAACTTTTGTCTTTCTCGCATGTTTTACTCCGCGTTAAATTAGCCAACAAATTAGCACAGTTGCCTTTAGAGATCGCTGAAAGCTGACAGAAGTGTCAAGCGGAGATAAACAACGTAAGAACGACAGCGTGCGCAGTAGGCTGACGGGAACTGCAGCCCGCAAAGCCCGACTACGCTGTTCAGCCGTGGCACATATTCAGCCAGGCGCAGCACGCCTTTATATATATATATATAATTATGCTCGATGTCACTGTTGAAATTAGGGAGAATCGCATCCACACAAACTTATACAAAAAGCCTACGGATCGCCATCAATACCTGCATTTTAAAAGTTGTCATTCGCATCACTGCAAGACACCCATCCCTTAACCACAGGCCCACCGTTGCCGCCGCATTGTGCACGGACACGGCGGATTTCGAAGGTCACGCTAAGAGCCTTAAAACGGCTTTAAGGGCCAAAGACTATCCAGAGAGTATCATCGATGATGCCATAAATCGAACACGAACCGGATCAAAACAGCGTCATTCAAAAAACAATACCAACCTTGTCCTTACTGATTCATCCACGCTGCCGCACGTCAACAATATCCTATTCAGACATTTTAACATTATTCAGCAGAGTAGGCGCCTATCTTCAATTTTCACAGAGCCACCCAGAGTGGGTTACCGCCGGGGAAGGAACCTAAAAGATATGTTAGTTATGGCTTAGACGACCGGGTCTGAAAAGGGGCTGCCGGCCATGCGGAAAATACGCTGCCAGGTCTGTAAACACATGACTACGACTTGTGCAGCGAAAGCCACCTACTCGGACTTCACGTATAGAATTAATGAACCTCTTAACTGCGACAGCCAGAACGTGGTGTATTTGCTCCACTGCGAGGTCTGCAACCAACAGCATGTTGGCCAGACTGGGAATGCTTTCAGACTGCGTTTAAATAACCACAGAGCACACTCCCGCACTGTGCCCAATCTCCCATTTTCAAAACACGTCATGTAGCCGGAGCATTCTTTCTTTATTCAATACTGCGGACATAATACAAGGTCCAAGCAGGGTGAGGGAAAAACAAAAGAAAACAAACAAACAAACAAACAAAGCAAATAGACATAGTCAATACAGTTTGAGCAATCAAAATATGACGGATGGCAACAAAGAATTGTTCCAGTCTATTACAGTGCGAGGGAAAAAAGAAAATTTGAATAAATCTGTTCGCGCAAAATATGGGGTCAAAGAATGAGGATGATGGTGACGAGTAAGCCTTGATGTTGAAGATGAAAGAGTGAAGGGTTAATTGCAAGTTCCCGACTCCAAAACAAGATAAGAAATTCTAAAGGCGCGGTTTTTCGTCTGAGTGCTAAACACGGGGTACTGTTGGCTTGCATTACTTCAGTGGGTGAGTCATATGGAGAGAATTTTGAGTAAATAAACCTAATAGCTTTTCTTTGTACATTTTCGAGCTGAGTAATGTTGGATTTAGTAAACGGGTCCCAAACTACACATGCATATTCAAGTTTCGGCCTAATCATATGTATTAAAAGCAAGTAATTTCCGTGTCACCACTCTTCAATCCGTGTCAAAATCCGTGTCACCACTCTTCAATCTGGCTAGTTGTATGTGTATTTTAACAGGAAATTGTTTTATGCCGGGGTCCACCAAGAAATATGTGACGTACTTCCGTAACAGAAGTAGATGTAGGAAAAACAAACACTTATTTGAGACTGAAAAAGTACCACCCGCTGGGATTCGAACCCACAGCCAGCCAGGGTGTGGCGGTCGGAGCTGGAAACGCTACCGACTACGCCACCGACGAACAAGGAACAAGTAGGAAAAGACGGGCCTTATATATTTACTAGACCGCTTTACAATTTGCATCTAGCTGATATCTGGTTAAGGTAAACGCACTTAGCAAGCAAAACTGCCTTTAAATTAACATCGCCTCTCTTTCACTGCGCTCTTGGTTCTTAGCGGTGGCAGCGCCACTTAGGAACGATGGATCGCCGCGCATGCTTCGGCGTTCTGCCGGCGCGTTGCTTCAGCCACGGCCGCTACATAATTTGTCTTGTGTGACCTATATGGTAGCCAGTTGCGTTGTGACGCGCTTTACTCCATGAACGCAAAGGCGGCCGTCGATTAGCAAATGACGCGCCTTTCGAACAGGGATGTGTTCGTTCACAAAACGATCCGCCGACAAACAGTTCGGTTAGGCTTGCAAAATTTCACCTTTTGCGGACGCTGCTGGTTTAGGGCAGGTTTGCGCAGGGCGCATTCAATGCATTGTCTCCGGAGAATTTTGTCGTTCGAGGGCTTTCGCTTGCGTGCAACTGTAGAAGATTCCTGTACAGTGTCGAGGTGCCGTTTATGTGTACATGCAAAGGGGAATCTTATTTCCCGCCACTCGATTCGCCAGATTGCCGCTTATGTGCAAAGACAATTTTCACATTGTGTTATCCAGCACACAACGCTCACCTGCAGAATGCCCTGTAAACTTATATTACCACTCTCTCCCTGTTCTTCTTGCGATCAGTTTCTCAGCTCCTCACTTCCTTCTATGCCTTGAAAAAGACAGGACCCGCCGTGGAAGCTGTTGGCAATCAACGATAGCCGCGTAGTTGTGTCTGCTATTGTACTCCGAATACGTCTGGCCCACTGAGGACAAATTCTCTCTCTCTCTCTCTCTCTATATATATATATATATATATATATTATTTGTTTCCAATACTGCTGCTCTCAGCTGAGAGCTTAGCAGGAGGGCGATACAAATAGTCAGTACAATAAGTGAAAAGTTGGGATAGCAATCAAGTGTACAAACGAATGCAGACAAAAAGAGATTATAAACTATGTCGACGATAAACAGTGGTCACATAAATACATACAATGAAGTAAAATACATACAATTGTGTAAAGTTGAATACCATGTGCACAATGATACAACAATATAACATCGCATGGTAAGTTTTCAAAACAAAGGAAGGAAGGGATTGCAACCGAGAAGGGTAAATGGGGTACCGGTATATGCATTATGGTATGTGATTGGGACAACGTGGTCCCATTCACATACCATAATACCACATACCAATTATATATATATATATATATATATATATATATATATATATATATATATATAATTTCCTGATG
The DNA here is from genome assembly GCA_013339685.2 of Hyalomma asiaticum. Taxonomy (NCBI): domain Eukaryota; kingdom Metazoa; phylum Arthropoda; class Arachnida; order Ixodida; family Ixodidae; genus Hyalomma; species Hyalomma asiaticum. The sequence continues at coordinate 15,889 of JABSTT010004887.1, forward strand.
AAGGCCGGACCACCGGCCGAAACGTTGAAAGTAAAAAAGTTCTTGCACGTTCGTCCGTTTCTTCAAAACTGCTTATATATATATATATATATATATATATATATATATATATAGATGAGTAGTAGACCCTCGGAATTGGCAGCAAAAATGTGGAAAGCGTTTATTCAACGTTTCAGCCGGAGACCGGCCTTCACCGGCCTTCATTCCAGATGAAGGCCGGTCTCCGGCTGAAACGTTGAATAAACGCTTTCCACATTTTTGCTGCCAATTCCGAGGGTCTACTACTCATCTCTGCCTTCACGCCTCCGGCCTATTCACCACCATGACTGCTATATATATATATATATATATATATATATATATATATATATAAAACACGTAGTGAGGTGGCGTAGCTTGTATTCAGCACAACTCCTATCCTCGAGATGGTATCTGTACAACATAATTTTTTCAAGACACCACTGTCTTCGCTTCACTTTCTACGACGTACTCACACCAGCCGATGAACACTCGCTCATGCTCGCTCACGAGCTGCGACGCGAACCTGCTAGCACCGAGCTGGGTTGAACACACACACACACACACACACACACACACACATATATGCAAAAGTAGCTTGGGTTGCCGCAGTATATAACTTAACTGACGATGGGCCTCTTAGAGAACGACGGTTTATTGCATCAACGTCACGGTCAGAGTCCGAGTTTGTCAAGACGCCGTCAGTAAAAAGTTGCCATGCGTGCCCTCTGCTCAGGTTGCTCTGACGAAGGCCGTGCCAAGGCCCAAGCGTTAGAAACGGTTGCTTTTGGCATTGGAACCTTAACAGCCAAGCTGTTTAAGCTCGCCGCAATTTAACAGGCATCATGCAATACCACGTGACTTTGCATTCGTGATTTTAGCGGGAAACTTGCCACATGGCATTTCGTTACGTGATTTTGGCGGCATCATGTAACGTGACATTGTGCTACGTGACTTTGGCGGAAACATGTCACGTAATATTGCCTAACGTGATTCTGGCAGGAAGATGTCACGTGATGTTTCATTACGTGTTTCCGGGATACATGTCGCGAGACACAGCATTGCGTCCCTTGGGCAAGAACATGCCACGTGACATTTCGCTAAGCGATTGTGAGGGAAAGTGTCACGTGACGGAAAGTGTCACGTGTCACACGACCGAAAATATCACTTGACATTGCGTAACGAGATTTGGTCAAGAACATGCCACGTAAGGTTTCGTTCCCAATTGCGGCGAACATGCCACGTGACATGTTTCAGCGAAAACACGTCACGTGGCATTCGTTTACGTGATTCGGGCAAGAAGATGCTATGTGACGCTTCGTTACGTGATTTTTCGGAAACATGTCACGGCACATTTCGTTACGGGATTTTCCCTAGAATATGTCACGTGGAATTTTGTTGCGCGATTTTGGCGGGAAGATGTCATTTGCCAAAATCGCGGCAAATGGCGCTGCGCGACCTCTACCTGGCGACAACTTTCTGTGGCAGCGCAGCGAAGGCTACGGAGGCAAAGCGCGCTCATTTTTGCTACGCTCCCGCATGTAGTCCACGAACGCTAACTTTTGCATGATACATTGCGGAACATAATATATGTCACCTATTTTTATTTCTTTTTATGTTCAAGATTATTTCATTGTAATTCAAAAAAAGTTGTCTTGTAATCGGATTTCGTTTTCGCTGTTTTTGGTTTTCTGTTTTCTGCTGTCAGTTCCACGCTTTCCTCACCCTCAAAACAACGATGGCATCGGTCGGTTCAAGCATGCTTCGCGTCGCGTCGCAGCGCGTAAGCGAGCATGAGCCAGTGTTCGTCGGCTGGCGTGAATTCATTGTTGAAAGTGAAGCGAAGACAGTGGTGTGTTTGATCCCTCTCTTATAGGAATCGGTGTAACACGAAAGTGAAACCTGCTTTCGCGAAGTTGTGGAATACATAAGCGGCAACCTGGCGACTCGAGGGGCGGGAGATGGCTTGGGTACTGTGAACATGCGGACGCGTTAAATCTTGACATCAGAGGCACCTCGACGCCGCACAGGTATTCTCGACAGTTGTATACGAGGGAAAGTTCTCGAGCGGCTCACATTGCTCTGGAAACACTGAATTGCACGCGGAAGAGCCCTGCGAAAGCCTGTCATAAACGAGGATCTTCCGCAAATGGTGACGCCTTGAAGAGAAATCGAACGGGTTGTGAGCGGATCGTTTTATGAAAACACAGCCCACTGCAACGAAAGGAAAATGATTTGCTTATCTACCGCCATGTTTGCGATGCCGGAGCAGTGCGCGTCGCAACTCAACACACCTGGCCAGGCAAGACAAATTTTGTAGCTGCCGCGTTCGTACGTTGCCCCTGGAACGCGCCGTGACGACGCCGCCATGGCCCTAACTTTGGCAGCGGAGGCGGTCGTGGTGCCAACTCTGCTGAAGCGCTGGCTGCCGTCGCGAATCATCACAACAATCTGCTTCGCTCTATCTATCATTCCTAGATGGCTGTACCACCGCAGCGAACCTAAGCGAACGAAGAGTCCAGCATAAGGGAGGCGATGTTAATAAGAGTAAGCTTCCTTATTATACACCATACTTCACTGCACTACACCTTTGCTTTCACCGGACGACAATTAAATGTAACTTTTAAAGCGCTATTGTGAACATATAAGGCCCACCTGTTCCCTATATGAACGATGTTACCGTGGTGTATCGGTAGAGAATCCAGCTCCTTCCGTCAAATCGTTTCGAGTCCGCTGGGTGGAACTTTTTCAGTGTGAATGCCAGTTCATTTTTTCAAAGATACACTTCCGTTACAGGAAGTGCGTCACTGATTTCTTGGTGAACCCCGGCATAAAATCCTTCCGTGTTAAAATTATGTTGTATGGATACAATCTCGAGGAAAGGAGTTGTGCTGCGCACAAACGATGCCACCAGTGCGAGTTGGTCCAGCACCGCGATAACCACTTCGACACCGCAGTGACCCGCCCGTTTTCACCGAGCCTGCGAACTTGGCAGCAATGCTGCTATTAGGAACAGTACGTAAAATAAACAGCTCATTTCGTTTGCTTGGTTGTATATACATGGTTGGTATTTTCGGTTGTTTATTGCCACTGATAACGATCATTCAGAATGTGCATCTCGTGAAAATGAAAGCCGCGCATTGCGTGCGATAGCGTGCGCTTCCGTGTCTGCAGTTGGAAGTGTTTTTGGCGCATTGCAATGAGAGCGTTCAACTTTGCTCTAAAGCTGCGTTATTGTTAAAGGCCAGTAAAAGTGTGCGTCTCTCGCTTGGACTTGCAAACTCGAAATGGGCACATCTGTGGAACGGTGGCAAACATACCCAGCTACCCGTCGCCGGCGACGCGTTCCCTGCCAAACTCACAGGAGAGCCTCATGAAAGTTACTGAAGTTATTGCGTCACAGAGATGCGATTAGCTACTCTCTATGCAACGTAACTGATGAAACGGCTTGTTACCTGCATATGAGGCATATAATTGTGCAGATCGTTAGAGGCTTCCAGAGAATTTAAAAAATAGAACTGCTTGCTCAAACAAAATGTTCTATTTAGCCTTCCTACGGTTACCCGCAGTTAACGATCTTCCAAAAAAAAAGCACATTACAAGTCATTATGTACAAGGTGCGCGTTTGTATGCGTATTTGAATGAGTGGCTGGCGTACCAGCGTATACTACATTGGGATTACTTCGAGCTAAAGTTATAAATAACCAAAGCAGTTACAGATCTTCGATACAGCTATAAAACTGCTCATATAAGCCGGAGTGTGGGGGGCGCAGTTCACGAGAAACTGGAACCCTCAAAAACGCACGATGGATGCGCTCGCAAGACCGAAATCAAAATCTCGCGCGAGCGGACTACTTGACGCTTTAACACATGTGAAGAAGGTCCACACACGTAGCCTTGGCTGCGCTGGCACAGAAAGCTGTCGCCAGGTGTAGGGCCTTTATGATGCCTCTATGTGTTGTGCGTATGTCATGCTTGCCGTCTTGGTCACTGCGGTTGTGGTAGGAGCCGTGTCAACATTAAAGCTTTTTTCATGACAATGACAAAGATACTGCGCAAACTTGTTTGAATCAGGGTGTGCACTTTATTTTTCAGCTTAACTGTCCCTGCATGAGTGCACTATTCACCTTGGTAGGACATGTTCAGCTTGAATCTGTCTGCAATAGTGGCTCGTTAGCAGCAATCTGTATTTGTGCTGCTTATCTCATTAACAGTTGAAAATCTACTGTTGTGTGAAAGGTCAAGGCAGAATCTTATAAATAAACACTGAAAATAGTTGACCACATTCATGTGAAGATAAGGAGAGGAAAGAGTGAAATAACGTGGTTGGTTGAAGATTGCAGCTTCTCAAAGGTAGCGCATGCAGGAAGCTGTTACACACATTTCGGGGCATGAATATTATGTTGATGACCATAGTATACAGAAATGCCGCCTCTTCGTTTGAGTGAAATCCATTTGGTACTATGCTGTAGAAAAAAGTACAGCGATCTGAGCAAAGAAAAACCATGCAGCGCAGCCTCCCTTCTCCGCTGATATAGTGACGAGGTGACCTTGGG
>JABSTT010004888.1:0-19569 GCA_013339685.2 Hyalomma asiaticum
CTTTAAGTTTCGCTTACCGTAGCCTGCCTTTTGGCCACCTTGGCGCTGCAAGCGCAAGACGCAAGGAGCGAGCGCAAAACCCAATTCGAAAACTCGTACTTCCTGCGTGATTCCAAGTTAGCACACGCGAAGCACTTAGGGCCCCCAAACTTTTGGGGCCCGTATTCGAAAACTCACTAATGGCTCAGCAGTTGTGAAGGCCATGCAAATATAGTCCGTAAGAAAAATAAAGGAATAGGTGTATCGTTCCGAGAGGAAACGACAAACATAAAACAGAAACTCGCATATTTCGATTGTTTCCCCGAAAATACGAGCGTGTTCTGTCAAGCTGATGAGAAATGTGTTATGATTTAAGGCTGCCAGTGAGACATGTATATCTGCTTGCTTACCACAAGCAAAGGACTACTTTTTGGTTGTGAAAGTACACAGCTTAAACACGAGCGCTAGCTTTGGGAACGCTTCACCTGATGCATGAAATCTCTTCCTCGTGCACGTGGAAAAAGTGAGGGGCCGTCTACAAAGGTCCCGCACACTGTTCCAAGAAATAAAGCCAGGTTCCTTGCGTAAGAAAAGGACTAGAAAGGGGGGGGGTGGACGGAGAGGGGTTCTTTTTTGTCATTTATTTTTTGGCTGGTCTTTTGCAGTCTTTTGAGATATGGTGTGGCTCAGCGGAAGAAAGAGTAGGAGGGATAGCCCTCTTTCGCGCCGCCCTCGGACAAGACGAGGCATTCACTGAACTTTATTATGGTCCTGAAGAGCGACTCTGAAAGCCCCTGTAAGGGGCTTTCAGAGACGCTCCTCCGGAACACAATAAAGGGACTCTGAGGCGACTTTCAGAGTCGCTCCTCAGGTGATTTCCATTTGGCATCGTCCATAGTTCTAAGCAGTGCACACGTGGCCTTTAACGTTTTGAGGGTATATGCACGAGCTGGATCTACAGAAAAAAAATCAGTTGCTGAAAGTTGGTGCTGTCGTGTGTCAGGTGTGCCTTCATTTTGTCTGTGTTCAGCTTGGGCTACCATCAAATCCAACAAGCAGTATGAGACGCATTTCTGGGAACGTGAAAGGTAGAGGAGGGTTGAAAGGAGAGGATGAAATTCTCGAATCAATGAGGCAGGTGTAGTCAAGGGGATGTGAAAGTTAGAAAGACTCTCAAAGGAACCGCGAAGTTGTCAATATTCGGCCAGGTGCGGAAAGTTTGTTCAAATCTTTGCCTGCTTACATGAGGGCGCCCTTTTGAAAGAAGCCGTTCTCATAGAATGGTTAGAAGAGGCACTCTTTCACCCTGTCCTGGGCTTTTAGGGATCTTTCCGGAAGAAACGAAGCTGAACAATCCTATGTCCTTGGCAATAACAAGGATTCATTCCCGTCCAGGTCATGATGTTATTTTTCGAAAGGAAGGAGGAATATCTCAGAAACCCAGTAAGTTCCTATCAAATGCTGTCCTTTTGATACTCTTGGAAGGGATCATGCCAAATCCTGAACTTAGGCCACAGAAACAAAGTATTTACAAGAGGCAAACCTAAGAAAAGGTTCTGATGAGAAGCGAATGGATGTTACTTGCTTTTGTCATTTGCCTTCAGAGTCGAATTTTTTCAGCCATTTCTGGTGGATATCCATGCCTATCTTACTGTTTGACAGACAGCCTGACCAAAGGCGTGCTGATGTGGCAGGCCATCCAATTAAGCTAAGGAAAGTAATAGATTCGATCCTGTGTGTTGCCGGTTCTTTCGAACAAGAGAGATTGTGCTGATGTGGGGCTCTCTTGTGTATGGTAAGCCTTGCACAAAAACTAAGAAGTTGGGATATGAATTACGAGGTTCGTTAACGTCGTAGCTGTTTAAGCGGTATCATTCCCTGGTCTATGCACTGATAACGATGATGATCCTCAAAATGTGGATGGCCAATTATTTCTTCTCTTGCGGTCATGCCCTCAGCCCACTACTACATAAAAGCTGGTGTGCGGCACCCAAAGCAGGTATGTGTCAATAGTTCTTAACATATAGCTTAGCCATGCACAATATAGTGTAAGAAAGGGGTGGGAAGGGGAAGTGAGGATGGTAGAGGGCAACGCATGACATAGCCCCGTATTGTTAACTCATAAAAACGCTGCTTCACCTGGCAACACTGCTCAAACAAACAGAGATCACTATGATATTCAGGCCCGTAGAGCACAAAACGAGCTCAGGTGTGTTCGCACGTATTTGGTCAGCCACAGTATAAAGTCATGTGGCGACGGCACCACTTGATCACGTTACATTAGCTATGACACTTGTAATGGGCCTCCTAGGGTCATGTGACATCTTGGGAGTATACTTCCGGGTTCAGTACAACCAGCACACACCGGTTGTACAGCCGAGCTGTATTAGAGAGCCCAACTGCCGCTGTTGTTTCCGACGTTTTCAAAAAGCCAGTTAATACTTCCTAGTTCTTTATTTATTTAGCTCCTGCATTTGTGCACGCACATATTTTCTCGCGTGCCACTAAATCTCGCACGCCGGCGGCCGCTATATGCGTGATGGCGATTAAGCGAATCTCGATGCGGGTTATATTGAAGCAAACACCGAAGCAAACATGCATTGACTTCAAGAAACCGCCATGATTAGGCCGATAAAAAATATGCCCGAGCCGCATATTTCATATGCGCTAGTGTATTACCGGCACGGTACGCATGTGCGCTGATTTTTTCGCGTGCAGGTTCTTTTGCCCCTATGTATTTCACGCAATGGAGTGTTTGCTTTCGCGAAAACTCTCATCGAACGCGCGCTTCTTTCTCCTCTTGCGCTCAGAATAATGTGGGCTTAGCTTTGCCATTTGAACCCACCGATATTCTTTCGAAAGAAAGAAAGAAAGAAAGAAAGGGAAGGGACAACAAGAAAGGAATGAGGACTCAGGAAGAAAGAAATGGAACAAGAAATACAGATAGAGACAGAAAGAAAGCGATAGACGAAGAAGCAAAAAACGAAGGAGAGACAAGAAGGACAAGAGACAGACAAAGATAGAAACAAGAAAAAAGGCACACACATGGGGACCTTCACTCGAGCTAATTTTCCCAACAGGGCAAAGCAACGGAATCGTTTCCTCTTATAGACAGAGGGGTGCCCCTAACTTTAGCGCTTGCTGTTATTGTTACTCACCTAGCAGTTGTTGCCTATGAGAAAACGGGCCTATTTCCTTAGGCCACAGTGCAGCACGCCTCAGTATCCTGGTGACGGGGGATGAACTCAATAAGACTCCGGCAGTCTTGCAATCCCCTTGGTTTCAGTACCGGGAATAGAGGGTGCCGGCGCTGAAGACCCGAATGCAAAGAGGGAGCTCTGAAGGTGCACAGTATAACAATGTGAAACCTGGAAGACTTTCTGATGCACCTGAGCCCATTGTACTCCGCAGCATTCTCCCTCATCGATGAATTTCCTTGTCGCTTCCCAGGTACCAGGACAACTACATGATGGGGATTCCTTCACGTGATTTGGCTTAATTTACCTGCAATGCCATAGGTGACAACGCGTGAATGTAGTTTGCCAGAAGCTGTAACAGCTTTGGCATTCCTTGACTCGTGGCGTGCTATACCCGCACGTACCTGACCGGGGATTGTGTCTACGCGTAGATATAGCTTTTGAACTACCACTAAGCATAACGTATACGCCATGCGCAGCGCCTATAGGGGCGCCACTGAAAGCCGCGTAGCGGCGACCGTTGGAACCGGTGGTGGGTCACGTAGCAGACGCCTCATTTCACTGTAAGCATCGCGGAAGTGCGCGCGTGCGATTTGCCGCTTGTGCGCGTCCCAGATAATTACTTTTGCGGCGACAGTGTGTGCAAAGGAGCTGCACATTATAATAGTGGACATGTGTCCGATGTCACAGCTGTGTGGGACGACAATGTCACCATACGCGCCAAGTGTTTGCCACAGACAAGCGTCAACAAGCTTCCCTACGAAGTGGAGCTCATCGCACCGCTTTCTTTTTAACGTCCCGATCACTAATGCCTGCATGCGTTGACGCGTGAACCAACGTTTTTTTCTCGACACAGTAGCTTCGTTTACTTGCCATGTGTTTATATAGTAGATTTTGAGGGATCGCTGTCGCACCGGCGCATGGATTTCACGGGTGCGGCCACGCGAAGGGTCAGCGTTGGTAATACTGAAACCAGCACGATAAACTTGTGAATATATTGTTTTGTTTCGTGGGGTTTAACGTCCCACAACCAGCTCTGATTATGAGAGACGCCGTAGTGGAGGGCTCCGGAAATTTCGACCACCTGCGGTTCTTTTACGTGCACTGACATCGCACAGTACACGGGCCTCAACATTTCGCCTCCATCGAAATGCAGCCGCCGCGGCCGGGATTCGATCCCGCGACCCACGGGTCAGCAGCCGAGTACCATAGCCACTAGACCACCGTGGCGGGGCTTGTGAATATATATCTCCGCAACTTGCGCTAGTGGCGCGAGACTGAGTCACTGCGGAGCTGGTGGTCACCGAGCTTGTCGTAGCAGCTTGGCTACTTATTTGCTAGGTTTTTTGCAAGCTATTACCAAGTGTTGCAAAATGGCGTTACATTCTACGCGATCGTCAAAGTCTTAAATGTGCACAGGTGCCATGTTTTACAGCCAATATGCAACTTGAGGCGAGTGCACAGCGAACATTCTGCACCGGTGATCGTATTCCAGTGCCATCAATAGGCATAATGCAGCCGATTTCGTGCATCACACGTGTGATTCCACGGCGCTTTTGTAAAGGAGCCGTCACCTGCCCCATATTCTCTGACATTGCGCTTCGCGCCATTCGTTTTTCAAGAGAGCCTAGGCATCGCGTCTTATCAGTACTAACAACCTCATGTGCATTGTAGCGTCTACAATGCAGGCGAGGCGACCAAGTGTAAACGTAGTAGGGTTCGCTGAAGACGTAGCGACATAAATGGAGAAACAAAACACGATAATCGTTCTAACACTGCTGTTAACAAGAAAGGAGAAATAGCGGGCGCGAAAGAAGACGAAGTAGAATCGCGAGCGCGTGGTAAGTGATGTTCTGGGTTTTTCTCTTAGAAAAAAAAAAAACGGCATCGTAGGGTCTCGCCGCTCGGCACTCTTCAGGCGTATTGTCTTCCGCCGCACTTCGAAGCCTGGTTTATTCTTCATCGAAGTCCTCGGACTTTACACTCCTGTAAACAAAGCGCGATTGCTTGTCTTCTGCGTCGTACAGCCGCAATCCACCCCCGCCGTCGCTCATGAAATAGCACCGGAAATCTGTATAAGTGCGTTCGTGGCGATTTCTTGTGTGTGTCTGAGTAGCCTACAACGCAGCAGTTATTTTTCGGCATCTCTGAAGCCCGCTAAGAGTCGTTAAATCACGATGAAAACACATCCATCCGCGCACTTGCGTACACGCTCGCGGGAACACTGCTCGCCCGGACCCACCAACGCTTCCGAGCTGTGGCGGCAGATGGCGTCGTCGGCGCTTTGCGCATCGCCTATAAGAATAGCACATTATGTTTTGAAGTCAAATATATCAGTAGTATCAGCCATATATATTCGTCACCTGCCACGCCAATTTTCATACGCATCAACTGAACAAGGCGGCCTTGTCTGACGACGAGCGATTACGGTTAGCATTCGTGATGACGACGTGATTCACATTTCTTGATGTAGAAGGCTGTCGGTTGTGGAAAAAGAAGAAGGAAAGAAATAGATGTGTAAAGAGCACTAAAACGGCTCGAGTAAGCGCCCTTAGTTTGCAACCGCCCATGTCGCGGTTGCAGCGAAGGAGCGTTAGTGACGACTTCTTCAAAGACAAGGATACCGCTTAAACAGAGCAGGGTGGATTATCCGGTCTTCCGTGCAACCAGAAAAAAAAAACTGCAAATAGGCAAATGAAAAAAAAAGTACATTTATTTCCAAAATAAGGAATGGGTTGGGCCGGAAGTTTAGATTCATCAGCTTGGGCATTCATCGTTTGCTTGCGGAGCAGTATTCTTGGTTCAGCACGGTCAGTATACAGAGGAATACAAAGAAAATCCTGCGCTGTCGCGTCCGGTCGGCCTGGTCGTTTTCACCAATCGTACAGCTTAATAACAATCACTTCCTCTTTGTCGTGCAGCTCGAGATCGTCGAAACTCGGCGGCTCAGGACACTGCAGTGTTGACTGGCAGGGCAGCAGCTGCCGCGGGAAATCCCTGTAGACCTCGAAGTTGGTGGGGGCGCCCTCTTGCCGGCAGATGTAGGAGTACAGGTACTGCGCAAATTAGCGGTGGGGCAGGAGAATGGGGAACATTTGTTAGATACAATAGCCATACAAGTACAACATTCTAATATAGAATGTTTGGCTTAGCACTTGAAATGTAAATACGACTTCACTCAGTATTCAATGGCGCCTCCATCGTGGGCTTTGATAAGAGCACTTACTCAGCTTTGTAATCAATAGTGGGAAACTAAGAAGGACTGGAAGCTCAACATGAAATGGTAGAGGAGTCTAATTTCACTTGAGTACCATTCGTCTAGTCCTTGAGGATACAAACGGCAACTTTAGCAGGCCAAGGTGGTGGCCCAAAGGCACGTATAAGAGGGTCAGCGCGGTACCTCTCGTATAATTTGGGGTAATGTTTCAGACGACTGTGGCACGTAGCACAAGTCTAGTCCAACTGCTGGGTTATCTAACACGCAAACATTCGCTACCGAAAGGCACAAGTACTACATGACCGATCAGCAATATTTCAAAATTCTGCTTACCGCAGGAAAAACAACACACGGGTAACATTTCAAGTCATACCATTGAAACTAAAATCATGAGCCATATAATGATTTTCTGATGTCATGTGACAAAAGATAAAGGAAGAGTAATGCAGAATTGCAACTTAGAATAAGCTTCACTGGATGCACTTAATAGACGCAAGCAGATTTAACGGGGCGTGATCAGTAAATTATCTAAAGAGGAACGTTCGGGCGAATGAGTTTCAAAGAAAATCAAGAAGAGTTAGATGACTTCTTCAAGGCGTGTGTGAGCCTAAAAGTTCAGGAACACTATGCTTTCTATTCTTTTTTAGCGATTGCATCAACAGACAGCTGAACGGTAAGGTAATGCACATTCTAATTTTTTATGGTTTCTAAAAGAGAAAGTATGCAAACGGAGGACAAGAGTGGTTGGTTAAACGAAGTTGTCTAGATATCGAAAGCTCAATTAATGTTGCAATCGCAAATATGACACGAAATTATCAAATCAACACACCTTGAGTGACTGTGAACGCAGGAACCTTCTCCTGAGCCATGTTCCCGACGGCATCTCAATGTCCAAACGAATACTGTCAGGGTCCCCAGGTGAAGGCTCATCAGGGATGTGGTCCTCCAACTCCATTTCGTGTAAATTCTGCGACAAAAGCAGATTCATTTATTCACTTGCTTCCTTTCCAACGAAATATGAGCGGTCCTTCTGGTTATGCATTACCTTGGTGGACTTATTATACTACAGCTCAAATTCTCTCCAAAATAAATGAGTGAATTTCGTAGCCGTTCCTTCTCCAATATGGCACAAGGCAAAAAAAGAATAGCACATCACACACGGTTAGATAAGGGCCTGTGTAATCAGTCCCGCTCTAAATGCGAGATCCTCCATGGCACACTAGTTGCACAATCGCCATGTCTTCCTTCCTGCGCGCATGCTATTCATACAGAATATCCTGTCCAGAAGCGGTGCCGTCACACCACGATGTAACGGCAATACCATAGAGCCGCAACGTACGTAATGTTAGATGGATAGGTCACTATGGGAACGTTCCGTGAGGTCGTCGCTAAGCGTCAACAGAGGCGTCATCGGATGGTGTATCAGCATAAAATAAGGCTCCGACGGGTGTCAAATTTGGCAAGGAGAGTCCTGGAAGCAAAGGCGGAAGCGAGTGAACATTTCGTGGTCTCGGAAGGAATAGAAACCAGGCTCCGTGGTTGCGAACCCTGTAATCGTAAATCCGAGGATGGCGTGTTCACTTATACGTAAATGGTATCTTCTGGTTGAATCATCGAAACGTCTGAAAAATTATGTGGTCATGTTCTTCGCCGCGCGGCCTAGTTATACGTTATTCCACCACAGTTCGAATTTTTCCATGCAGAATTACCCCCTGGCTAACGTGGACGTATGCAGAAACCACGTCTCTACGCCAAAGCTGTAATACAAGAGCTGTCGACATAAAAAAAGAGCTCTGCCCACTATAAGGGTGCTTCGTGGGGGATCGGATGGCATGAAAGAAAAGGTTGATTGTAGATAAGGCCGTCCTAGAAAGACTACCTGTGTGAGCGCAAATGTACCCATGCACTTATTCTGACTAATGCTCAAGAAGCGAAAACGTCCTTGTTTTTTCAGGACATGACATAAGGCATCCAAATGGCGACAAACTGGTCTTAGCCATAGAGGAAAGTAAATAAACCGCACCTGTTGGTGCAAAAGATATTAATCTGAAAGACACCGGGAATTGTCTTGATGAGTTGAAGAACTCGTGTTATATATAGGTCTTAGCGGCTGTCGTAATGACACGCGACCACGGGGCAATGTAATCATGTTGGCTCAAGGATCCGGCAGCGTCTCGACGGAGTTTACTTTTTCCTTTTACTCTACCCTCCATCGCAGAAGACATTGCAAAGGGGAGTGGGATAGTCAAACAACAAAACAAGAGTGATCAAGGACACAAAATCAAATTAGAACGTGTAATTAAACAGCACGGTGCGTTCGTGCTTTTTACAACTGAATATGAAGCAAAGTAAGTACAACGCGTACACAGAAAACCAAATACAAGCTTCACATATCATAAATTAAATATTTTTATAAAGCTGAGCACTAAAACTTGTGGTTTGGAATGGAAATGATGTCGGAGGAAAGCGTGGTTCCAGCCATTGCACGTTCGTGGGATGAAGGAATGGTAGCATGTGTTAATGCGGCGTGTAGGAATGTGCCCCTTATGATTATTGTCGAAGCGAGGTGAACAATAAGATGGCGCGGTAATGTGCGCGGCTTTCAAATTGGGGCGATGGAATATATTATAGAAAAGCGTGAGCCGAGAAGCTTTGCGACGTATTTCAGTTGACTGCAGGGAAAGGGTGCGTTTCATTGCCGATGGTAATAAATAGTATGGGTTTCATACCCGTATTGCGATGGTAATAAATAGTATGAAACAGCCTCCGTTATTCTGTACCATTTCAAGCGACTGAAATTGGTGCCAATAACAGCAATCCATAATGGATCATGCATATTCAAGTAATTGGTTTCAAGCGTTTGTATTTTTATATTCATTATGCTACTTCTATCTTTTATGAGAGCCTACAGGTCCGTAGACAGCTACACTGCGGAACATCGAGGCCTCTTTCTACACAAGGACGTTTAGCCTGGGATATATGCATTTATAGAACGCTATAGCTGTTGTAAGATTCGCTTCATAGAGCCCATGACAGGGCCTAAACGGCACGTGGACTTACTTCCTCTCCCTCTTGCTCCTCCATCTGCTGGCGCTTCCTCGCCGCAAGTTTCTGCTGGAACTCGCGCAACAGCCTCTTCCTCCTCTGCAGAGAGTGGAGGGAGGCCCTGGTCTCCTCGTCTCTGTGCATCCGCGGGGATTGCGTTGAGGATATCTCTCGGCTGCATGGATAGACCAAAGAGATGAGAACATGGAGGCGAAAATCTTCTGTGCAGTCAACGTCCCCGTCAGCACGTGACCCAATCCAAGTACTATAGCAGTGGACGCTGCAAGGGATTCGTAGTTACTTATCAGATAGCGAGACTTCGCTCGCTCTTCTTTCTGCCACAATCGAGGGGATCGGTAACCGACTCGGCTATCCGCTGATTTCGTGGTCATGAAACATCCGTAGGAGCACTTCATTCGTTGCTTATCGGTGGAACAATATATGTATATATTCAGCTGAACACTGATGTGGAAAACGCGCTTCTCATGCCAATAGTATCCTTTTTCACGCAATGCCACTGGCACTACACTTGCAAGGAGGAAACGTCAGAGTTTCCCACACTAGTGTTTTGCACGGTGTAGATGTGCAGCGATGGAGGTGCTGCGCCAGTTACGACATGATAGCAACACTCATGCATTCTGCGCCAAACACTAGTGTCTCGGATGTATTGCCCTATGGCTGCGCCAAAACCGACAGCACTGGCCATCACTGGTGGAAGTTGGTGCGATTGTAATCTGTTCTGAACGTTCTTTCGCTATCTGTAAGCAGGTCGGCGCTTATTCTGGTCACCCAGGGGAAGTAGCGTGTAATGCTCTTACGCCTTGTAATAGAGCATTTTATTACAGTTCCATCTGCTGCTAACGTGAGCCGATATGGGCCGCGACATCAGGGCAACGGTGCATGAATATGTGAGATTGCAAGATGCAACATAAAATAAAAAACGCAAATGCTTCGGTTATATTGTGGTCCGATAATTATAATTGCCATCTGCCTTGCTAGTGTTTCACGTCTCGGAAACTCAGCCCCCACATGGTGGCGTAATTTTTATGGTACTTAGCTCCTGATACCAAGGTCTCGGGATGGAATTCCTGCCACGGCGGCGGCATTTCTATGACGGCGAAGCGTTGAGGACCCTGCACTGTGTGCTATGCCAGTGCACGTTAAGATACTCCGAGTGGTAGACATATTCGAGGTGGTCGACTGCGGCGCCACTCATAACAATGTCGAGCACTGTTTTCGGACGTAAAACCCCACAAATTACGCGTATTTCTCGAAAAATCAGCACTTAGCACAGTGCAGTCAGCAAGGCCATGAAACGTGCAAGCACTCACGCCATTGCTGACCTGGATAAATCAGACACGCTGGGCAGCCACCCAGCGTGTCTGAATGTCGATTAAGACATCCAGTTTTTTTACGGAAAACATGTCTTTTACCTTCAGGCGGCCTTTTGTGTTCAAAGGAAGAGCCATGGGGGGGGGGGGGGGGCAACGAAGTACTTATCGTCATGACAAGGAAGCTGCGATGTTTTCATTTGGACTGAAAATAGCGTTTCTTGCATGTATTCTGCGGACGAGCGTCTGAGGCACTATTGACAAACAGAACGTAGGCATGAGTATTTGTCTTGTTTTGTCGTTCTGCGGACAACTTCGTGCGTTCCGCGAATGCAGTGGGAACTGTCGAAGTTACTTTCCTCTCTGAAAGGCGAAAAAATCATGCCCCAAAACACCAAGAGCTCCTTCCATCACTCGATGTGTGATGACTGTATGCCATCACTCCCTCTTTTTTCCAACTAAATCAAAGGGATAAAGCGCGACCTCCCGAACAGCGCGCCACACTCAGCGCCTTATTCTATTCCCTTTTAGCAAATTGCTCAATACCGTCATCGTCACCGAAACCTGGCAACATTCGTTTTACCTCTAACACGGCATTCCCAATGACCGACAAATGCCAGTGCTGCCCGTTTGCAGCTCTCGCCGCAATCATTCCCTGCACATGACACTGTTGTGCTTAACAAAAACCACGCCCTTCGTTGCGTTCAGCTCTTTCGGACCGACAGCTGCGAGAAAGGCCAAGCGATACCAAAATTACGGCGCTAAAGCAAATTGCAAAGACTGGCAGAAACAGAGAAGAAGCATGCTTATTTGAAAAACTGGCAATTGATAATATCGTCTGACCACGCGGAGTTGCGTGCTCGCAGCACCCGTCTTCAAAAAAAAAAAAAGAATAATGCCGGTCGAATTGCACATTCTTATTCGGCAATTACGGCACCACAATCAAAGGCGAATGTTCCATAACCTGCGATAACCTCGACTGAAACTAAAAAGTGAGGGCATTCTTTCAACGGAGCGATACACACAGGCATGAAGAATGAAATGCTGGTTTGACAATGAGATTTTATCCAGCACTTCGACAGAACCTTCCAGTCGCGTGGAATTTGCAAACGACTAACCGTGCACTGCGAATACGCGAACTATTCTAAGGGCCTGCTGTGCAGCAGGGGAGCTCTTCACTCGGGGAGCTCTTGAACCACGTGGCTGCAACTTAGACCTCTGAGCGTTGGAACCAGCACGTGTTTCTGACTACGGAAAAACTACGGGATTTTTACAGATAAATGTCTATAGACGAGGTTAAATATACCGCCGGCGCTAAACAAAGCTTCTTGCATCAGGCCATAAAAAAAAGATCCCTCAGATATAGTCACGGGGTCCGAGATTTCGGGCCCTAGGGTAAGTATACCCGTGTTTGGCTATTATTATCGAAGTGAACCAACACGAAGTTCTCATTAATGAAGTGCACAGCATACTCGAGCAATGTAACAAAATGGAAATAACGAAAATCAGCGTACCTGTCCATAGTTCGGTGGTTGCGGGAAGGAGCCTGCTCCAACAAAAATCAGAGGACTTCGACGAGCTTCCTAGAGCAGAGCTGCCGTGTCTGAACCAGGGAAGTTGATGTCTGGTAATGGCTAGGACTTAAAAATGACTGTGAGAGAGAAGAAGAGAGAGAGAGAAGGTGCTGAATTGGGATATGAACATCCTGAACCACTCAGGGAGTAGGAGACACATTCCTTGGAACGTGAAAGGCAGATGAGGGATAAAAGGAGAGGGTGAAATTCTGCTAACAATAAGGCAGATGGACTAGAGTCATGTGAGTGTGAAAGGTAGAAGAGCTTCGAAAGGAAGCCCCAACTTGTCCTTATTCCCCCAGATGAGGAAAGCTTGTTCAACCCTTTGCCTGCTTATATGAGGGGGACCTTCCCAAAGACGCTTTTGTTACAGACTGGTTTCAAAGGGATGCCCTAGTCAAGAGGTCAACAAAGGAAATTTATGGAAATATCAGAAAGTGCTGCTGCCCAGCTGTCTTGGGGACTTGTAGGGATCTTTCCAGAGCAAAGAAACAGAACAACCCTTTGTCATAGCCGAGCACAGCATACCCGATCTATGCGAAAAAAATAAAAATAAAGAATATCACCCTACCTGTCCATTGTTCAGTGGTCACTTGAGGGAGCCCTCCGCAACACAAATATAGACGACTTCAACCAGCGGAGCTGGATAAAGCTACGTGAACCCGGAAATGTCCGTCAGGTAATGGTTAGGGCTTAAAGATGGCCGTGATAGAGAATGAGAGAGACGTAGTGCTGCAGTGCGACATGAACTTCATCAACAAATCAGTTAGAAACAACTTAATTAGGAAGTAGATAATGAAGCCAAGGAAGGGATAGGGGAATTTAATTGTAGAATTGTAATTGTGGAGTAAGTAGGCGGAATTAAAGTGGACGAAAGGCAAACCTGCCTTCGGTGGGAACCGAACCCACGACCTTCAGATGAT
Source organism: Hyalomma asiaticum (assembly GCA_013339685.2). Classification (NCBI taxonomy): domain Eukaryota; kingdom Metazoa; phylum Arthropoda; class Arachnida; order Ixodida; family Ixodidae; genus Hyalomma; species Hyalomma asiaticum. Next base: position 13,267 of record JABSTT010004888.1, read on the forward strand.
GCGTCCGAGGCTCAACCACAGAGCATGAGAGGCGGGCGTGCCCCTGTCCACTTGATTGGGTATTTATTTACATATTTTCCTGGGAGTGCTGGGCAGCGCATTCAGGGAGTATGAGACATATTCCTGGGATCGTGAAAGGTAGAGCAGCGATGAAAGGAGAAGGTGAAATTCTGGAATCAACGAGGCAAATGCATAGCCAAGGAGGCGTGAAATGTAGAAAGACTCTGAAATAAGCACCAAGTTGTCATTCTCCTGCAAGGTGCGGAAAGCTTGTTCAACACTCTGCCTGCTTACATGAGAGAGCCCTTCTTATAGAATGGTTAAAAGGGACCACCCTTTCGCCATGTCCTTCCCAGGAAAGACTAAGCAGAAGAACCTTTTGTCCTTTACAGGAACAAAAATCTATGCTGGCCTAACACTTGCAATATTTGTAGTTCCAAAGGAAGGAAGAATATGTTACAAATCCAGGAAGTTCCTTCGAACTCACATCTGTTCACAAGCTCACAAAATCGAGAACGGCCAAATTCTGAGACTAGGCCACAGCTACAAGGTATTAAAGAAAGCATAACTTATAGGGGGAATAGGTTCTTGTCACTTGCCTTTACATTGGAATGTTTTCAGTTATTACACATGGAAATATCCGACTGTCCTGCTGCTTGACACACAGCCTCAACAGAGCTGTGACGAAATAGCAGGGCGTCCGATTGCGGCGAGGAAAGTACTAAGTTCGACTACGTGTACTATGGGTTCTCTAAAACGACAGAGATTACACCCATACGGCGCTCACTAGGCGTAGCTGTTTAACCGTTATGATTCTGTTGTTCGTTTGCTGAAAAACATCGCTGGGTGGGAAAACGTTGTTAGGGTCCACTAGTTCGATCTAGTTTTCTAGCCAAGCGGGCCGTTCCGACGTTTGGGCAAAAAGCAAAGCCTTTCGGCCGTTTCGAGGGCCCGTTGGACTGCCCATAGCCGTTCTTCTAGTTTGAGACTGCGTGGAGCTGCGTCCCATCGCTCTTCAGTGTTGTTTTCTCCGTGTAATGTGGAGCAGCGCAAGAGCTCTGAAGAAATAAGTGCACGGGCACGTGTTTTATTGCGATAGCAATTATATGGCCAGTCTCGGCTGGTTTTTGCCGTCCCCGTCGCCGCCGTCATGAACTGTATATATATATATATATATATATATATATATATATATATATATATATATATATATATATATATATATATATATATATATATATATGACAGAATTGAAGATGCGCCTCTTAGAGGACGACGGTTTATTAAGGCAACGTTTCGGTCGGAGCCCGACGTTTTTCTAGGCATGTGAACCCCAGCCAGTATGGCCTTATATACACACTGTGCCTTGTAGTAAGGAGAGAAGGACAGGTGTGGGAAAACGAATGAGTGGGTTGAAAATATACGAAAATATTAAAAATAAAAAATAAAAATAATAATAAAAAGATTGCTGGCATCTTCACTGCAACAAAAGATGAGCAAGTCATGCAAAAGCAACTCGCACACACCCACACGCACACAGAGAGAGAGAGAGCGAAAGAAAAAGAAAGGAAGAAAAAGAGAAAGGGGCGAAAATGGGGGAGACAGCGAGAAGGACGAGTGCCGCCCGCCGCGCCAGTGCTGTCCGAGTCCGTAGACATCTTAAAGAGCAATCCATCAATTAGGGATTGTAAGCCGTGGCGCTGGCTTATATATGGCGAAACTAACGACACTTTCAGTGGCGTACGTTATGTGGTTTGGATATTGCCTCTGTGGTGCCGCTGCACAGCAACGCGCCCCAGGAGGGAAGAACGGGGGACGTATTCAGGCATGAAAGGCGCAGGGATCGTGTTCCCGATTGCAGCCACATTTGTAACGCGCACTCGGCGCCACCGCGTGGCGGGGTGAGGTAGGGGAGGAAGAACAAAGGGCGACATGAAGGAAAAGAGCCGCACAGGAAGACGAGGTTTTGAAGCAGTCAAATTCTGTGTACAACACAATGACGTATTGTCCCCTCTTGTCGTACGATCTCCGGAGCCACTTTGCGTGTGTCGGCTTGCACTGCACGGGTAATGCAAACAGGGCCAGGCCGATAGCGTCGGACGTCCACAACTTTTCTTTAGGAAAAAGGAAAAAAAAGTCGAATGAGGTAATGATAATTGGCGGGAATGGCCGATTTTGTAATTGAGGATACAAAGTTTATCAATTCGAATGTTCACTTCCTAACGATCGTAACACCGAGAGAGCGCCAGGATGTTCATTTATGCCATGCTTAATTGTGCCGAATTAATAGATATAGTAAGATTCCCTTTGCTCACGTTCTCTGGTGCTCCGAAAGTTACTTTCCAGTAGTGTGACCCTGACATCCTCAAAGCTGTGACCTTTCAAGTTGATGTGTTTAGAGAGCGGAAGGCCAGGTAGTGAGCGCATATATATATATATATATATATATATATATATATATATATATGAAAGTCCCAAAGAAAAATAATTCAGGTAAATGCTACCGAAGCGCGGAATCGAACTAAGAACCTCTCGCTCCGCAGCGCATGGCGCTAACCACTACGCCACTAAGAGCAGATCCTCCAGGGAGCTAACGGCGAGTCTTACATACACACCCTTTACCGCTGGCAGGACTCAGAGACGGCAGGCGCTTATAAGCGCTTTTTTATTACTAGCGAGATGGCGCGAGGAGGGCAGCGGGCGCATTTAAAAGGCGTTGCCCAGCTCGCTCGCTTGTTCTATTATTTGCGCAGGGAGGTGCCATCCCGCTGTCTGCTCGCGCGGTTGTCTTGTGGTGAGAAGAAGAGCGATGTTTCGAGCTTTTACCGTGATGTCCCCGCTGATGTTACGGGAGCGTACGAAAGTCACTCGAGCTCAAGGGACGGCGCTAAACGAACAAGCAGAAGATGAGCGCGAACTATGAAGTGTCACAGATCGACACTAGGAGCACGCTAGTTTCCTTCGCTGCTTCGGCCGCCTTTGCAACAGGAGCGCTGTCCAAACTAAGAGTATCCGTTGTGAGAGCTTATCCGTGCTCGTTCGGTGTATATCTCTGCGTTCGTTTCGTACGTGCTTCACTTGATAGTTCGCGCTCATCTTCTGTGTGTTCATTTAGCGACCTCCCCTAGATTTGTATGTATAGCTTTGTGACACACAACGTATAAAGCCCTTGGTACAAGCACGCGCTGCCCACGGGAGGCGCTTACTTAGCAAGTGCATGTTTGCTACAATTAATACTGCTGCTGAAGCTGCAAGCCCCACTTCGTATAGCATTACAGCTTCTTGCTGTCGCATTCATTGCTTCGCCCTTGCGGCGAAACTGCGACTTTTTTTTTCTTGCGCTCATGCCCCCCCCCACACACACACACACAAATATATAAAGGCCTGTGTGCGAGAATTTCTCCTAACATTTGGCTGAGCCATGCGTAACACAGTATACGAAATGGGTGGGAAAGTGAACTGAGGAGGAAGACAACGAGGGCACAGGCGTGAGCCATATATTGTCAGGTGAACAAGAACGAGAATGGAATAGCCTCCTGCACGTCCGTGGCCAGGGATGACGGGTATGTGCCGGGTCATTGAACGGGTATGTGACGGGTCATTGAACTATCTCCAATTATAACGTAAATGACGAGCATGTTAGGTCGCTTATGTCAACATATATCAGCAATATTGGCCATATATTTCAACCCTGTCACGGAAATTCCTTACCAGCCGAAGAAGGGTACCTTGTCTGACGTCATCCGAATGTGGTTACCGTTCCTTTTGAAGACGACGTCAGGCATAGAACTTGGTTATCGGCTGTGCACAAAAACCGAAAGAACTAGACGCGTAACGAGCCCTAAAAAGGCTCGAGTAAGGGCACTGTGTTTATAACCGCCCATGTCGCGGTTACATTGAAGGAGAGCTAGTGACGACATGTTATAGTCAGGGATACCGCATAAAAGAAAAAAAAGAGAAAACAGACTTGCATGCAGCCAAAAATAAGAAGCTCTGCAAATAGGAGAACCGAAAAGTACATTTATTGACAAAATAAAGATTTGCTTATGGTGGGAGTCTAAATTCATCACTTTGGAGATCCATTGTTGTTTTTTTTTTTTGTCGTAGCAGTAGCCTTCGTCCAGCACGGTCATTATTCAGCGCGGATAGCCGATGAAGTCGAGATAAAATCCTGCGCTGTCGGATTCAGTCGGTCTGGTGGCTCTCACCAATCGTAGAGCTCGGACACAATCACCTCCTCCGTGTCTTGCAGCTCCAGGTCGTCAAAACTCGGTGGCTCAGGACACTTGAGTGTTGACTGGCAGGGCAGCAGCTGTCGCGGGAAGTCCCTGAAGACCTCAAAGTTGGTGGGGGCGCCCTCTTGGCGACAGATGTAGGAGTAGAGGTACTGCGCAAATTAAGGGCAGGGTAGGAAAACAGGGAGCGTTAGTTATATACATTAGACACTCATTTGTAGCAATCTCCTACAGGAGGTTTTGCTCTTCATTTGAAATGTTAATGAAGTGTTACTGTAGATATAATGGCGCCGCCAGCTTTGGCTTTAAGAGGACCACTTTTTCAGTTTCGTATTCTATGACGTGAAACTAAGGAGGCCTTGAAGGCTCAACACGGATTGGTGGCGCAGTTTTGTGGCTCTAACTCCACACAAATACTAGTCGTTTATTCCATGTAGATACAAAATGGCATCTTTATAAGCTCGAAATGGCGGCCCAAAGGCACGCGAATGAGAGTCATCACGGATAAAAGAAAACTGCGGGTTTAATGTAACAGGCAAACATTCCTTACCGAATGACACCGTTAATATCTGATTTATTAGCAATATTTGAATAATCTCCTTATCACGAGTAAGACAACAGACGAGTAATATTCCGAGTTTCTTAGTTTGGGAGAATGTTTTAGTTGACTGTAGCATGTAGCGCATGTCTAGTCGCACTACTTGATTAATCTAACAGGCAAAAACACCGCACCGGAAAACACGAGTAACATCTAACTCGTTAACAATATTTCAATAGTGTCCTTATCACAGGTGCGAAGGTTAATATTCGAAGTCATCCCAATGGAACGAAAAACATGTGTAAGATAGTGATAGTGCGGTGTTGTGTACAAAAGATAAAGAAAAACTAATGCAGAAATTCACCTCGAATAAGCTTCACTGAACACTCTTAAACAGCGCTAACACATTTAATGATGTGTACTAAGCAAATGATACCAAGGCGAGATCTTGGTTGAATGAGCTTCAAACGAAATCAACAAGGATCATATGACTTCTTCCAGGCTCAAGTGAGCATAAAAAATACAGGGTTCTGTCTTTTTTCATTATTTATGAACGACTGCATTATAAGAACTGCAATTCTAATTTTTTTTCATTGCCTTACAGAAATAAGAAAATATGCGAATGGGTGAGTCGGGTGTTCGGTAAGACAACTTAGTCTAAATAGGGAAGCCGCAATTAACGTTGCCATCGCAAATAAAACACGAAGTTGTCAAATCAACACACCTTTAGGGAGTGTGAACGGAGGAAGCTTCTCCTGAGCCATTCTCCTGATGGCATCTGAATGTCCAAACGAATACTATCAGGGTCCCCAGGTGGTGGCTCTTCGGGAATGTGGTCTTCCAGATCCATTCGGTATAAATTCTGCGAGGAGAGCACAGCTTGATGCATTAACTTTCTACAGTTTTTATAACATACCAGCGACCATGTAGCGTATGCGTGGGCTTGGTGCATTTATTGATATTACAGCGCAAATTTCCTTCTGAATAAATGAGTGACTTTTGTAGCCATTCTCTTTTCTCATATGGTACAAATGACGAAGCAGTAGCACATCACATATGGTTATACAAGAGCATATGTATTTAGTGCAGCTATTAATTCGAGGCTCCACATCATTCATTTCTTTCGAATAAAAAACGGCAACTTTACCAGGCTAAGATGGCGGTCCAAAGGCACGCATAAGACAGTCAGTACGCTGCCTGCCTCAATTTGGGACACGGTATGATACACTATCTGACTCATTAACAATATATCAATAATCTCCTTATCACAAGTAAAACAACAGACGGGTAATATTCCGAGTCTTGCCAATTGAAAGAAAAAACGTAGCATCCTGATAGTGTGGTGTCGTGTGCAAAACGTAAAGGAAAAGTAATGCAGAATTACCACTTGGAATGACCTTCATAAGGGCGCTTATATAACGTAAGCACATTTATTGTCGCACGAGCAGCAAATGATCCCAATACCAGATTTTGTTAGAATGAACTTCAAACAAACTCAGGTCATCTGACTTTTTGTAGGCCCAAATGTGC
>JABSTT010004889.1:0-20323 GCA_013339685.2 Hyalomma asiaticum
TTGTCATTGTTTATTATACAGTTAACATGAAGGGACCAGGTTAGATATGACACGATGCACAGTCCAAGGTAGCGGTAAGATGATACGCCCTCAAGGCAGTATCATCTAGGTTGGTAAGTTTGGGTACTGTCAGATAATACTTGATACGAGATACATGTAGGATGTTTTATTTACTGTTGTTTTCTCATTAGCCAATCATTGCACCACTGAGAAGTGGTGTTAAGATCAGTTAGCAATGTGACAACGTCCTGGTCGTTAGTAATCCCACGGAGCATGACACAGTTATCAGCAGTCAAATAAATGCTGAAAGTAATGCTCTGGGGCAGTTCATTGATGCAGATTAAAAAAAGAAGGGGGCTCAGAACCGAGCCTTGCTGACACCAGTGTGGAGTGCGCTACTAAGTGAAATGTGGTCATTACCATTTACAAACTTGTAATGACCATGCTGTAGTGGCACATGGCATGAAACAGTGCTTAGTTTGTGATAGTGTGTGTGCGTGTATGCGTGGCGTGCTGAACTTTAAGTGGGTGAACTAGGCACGAGGTAAATTGATCTCCAGGTCCCGCCACGGTGGTCTAGTGGCTATGGTACTCGGCTGCAGATCTGAGCGTCGCGATCAAATCCTGGCCGCGGCAGCTGCATTTCGATGGAGGCGAAATGTTGAGGCCCGTGTGCTGTGCGGTGTCAGTCCACGTTAAAAAACCCCAGCTGGTCGAAATTTCAGGAGACCTCCACTACGGCGTCTCTCATAATCAGAGCTGGTTTTGGGACGTTAAACCCCACAAATCAAATTGATCTCCAGGTTGTATATGAAATGTCGATGACAAGTGATTGTGGTAAATTGTGTGAATGGTTGAATAACAGTGCCAGCAGTGTTTCTTTCTCTAGCAATGGAGAATTTAGTCACACTTAATAACAGTGATGCTGCAGTGATGTAATTTCCTGTTATAAATTGAACAGCTTATTCTGGACAGTCTTTAGTTTAATAAGTGTATTGCATGCCGCTTCCAAATTAGCAATACCTATGTCTATTGTGGAGTGAGGCAGAGATGTTAATTGCATAAAACTTAGTCAGGGTGAGCTTGGTGTGAGTGGTGTCTAGTTAATTTTTTTGATGCCCTAGAAGTTAATTGCATCATTCTATGCCAAGGCTCTTGTGTAAAAAGAAAGCTGTAGTCAGTCATGAAATACTAAATTTAAGGTTCTTTTAACAGTGGCTTTTACTGTATGCACCAAGAAAGTGCTATACCAAAAAATAAAAATCCAAACTCAAATGATGGCTATGGATTAGATATCAGAAGCAGTGGTTAGTAACACTATGATCTCCAGTGCAGTAACTATGCTAGTTTACACACGTGGAAGAAGTTATAATGTTGCTGTTGCGTGTTTGGAGGAGTGCTGAAGCAAATTTTAGACCTTAATATTCCTGTTCTAAATAAAAGCACCGGTGTCAAGAGCCCTAGAAAGTGTGTTTGGGTGCCTCGAAGTGCAATGAATGTATTTTACTAAGGCTACCTAAACAGCCACTTTCACTTGAGATTTCAAGGGAGCGCTTTTATAGTGACATGGCAACACCATCTGACTTGGGCCAAAGTCGCACGGGGACAGCAGCTCCTGATGGAGTTGCAGTAACTCTGTTGACTGCTGTCACTTGCATATGGCACATGCAAACAATGATTATTTCTTTGTGGTCCAGCGACTTCAACAGCAATTTCGGCAATTATTAGGCGACGTTGTTCAGACATCATGATATTGTATGCTATGATGGGGCTGGCTTGCAGATGCTGAGCAACAAAAACTTCAGAAATGAATAAAATACTCTATGCATGTTTCCTGGCTTCAGTGTGTGGAGAGCGTTAACATGCATGCCATCAAAACGAAAAACGTCCATTTTGTGCCACCTCAAAATCATGTCATTTCTCCATCAAAGGTCAGATAGAAAAATCTTCTTTTTCTCTGATTACATGAGATTACCATGGCCACTATAGGCGCACGCGGATTACAACAGGTGCTTAAAGGGGTTGTGAAACATTTCCTGAAAATTTTGCACACTGTGCATATTCAGAATCCTGGTACTCCAATATATAATATACATTGTTTTACTGCATCGTCTATGTTGATTTACAGGGATAAAAGCGTTGTTTCGATTTCCCAGCATGTTTTCCCCTCAACTCAGCAGCTGACTTCATCTTAATCACCACCATGTCCTCTTATACGGCCATGGGAAACAAATTGTGCTCCAGCCTTGCTTCCTTATGGTGGCACCACAGAGGGTTCAGCTATTTGCTTGTTTTCTAGCTTTCATATAACACTTTTATTTTGAAGCAAACGACAGTTAACAACATGTTTACAGTTTTAAATGTGTGAAGGTGATGTCGCTGAATAGTGCCTCTGCTAGCCTGTGGTGCAGCATGATTGTCTGTGCGAGCAAGAACGCCAGGATTTCAGGCGGCCATTATTACATATGCACGAAACGTTGTGCTGAAGTATTTTATAATGAGCATGTGGAATGCTTATTGAAGCAGTAAAATTTGGAATCAGGCAGCTCCATATTCTTCTCACAACACCTTTGAATGTGGTGCACTGCCTGTCCGTAACAAGCAGATGACGTGCCTGCTGGCCCTTCGAGTGATGGTGCCTGGTCCATGCCCCTGCCGGCGTTCACCAAGGAGGACAACCCACACGGTGTGCTGTGCGAGAGTGCCTTTGCCACCCTCTTCCCCAAGTACCGGGAGAAGTACCTGCGCGAGTGCTGGCCTCTCGTCAAGAAGACACTCTCCGAGCATGTAGGTATTCTGGAGCACATGTACGACGACGGTATGGTAACGGCGGACGGCAAATATTTTCATGCACACCCTTTGTTCCTCCACACTTTGTTGGGCTGCCACTGCTTACTGTGCTTTTCTTTGAGTAGATACGTGTCATTGTGCCATCTCTGACTGATCACATTTAAACTTGTCACATCAGAGGAGCCCAACAATTTAGTAGAACAGTAGGCTAGTTGGCGGCTACTCGGGATTTTTTTTGCACTGAGACAGGGATATCTTAACATGACCCTGCTTCATCTTCATTTCTTAGTACTTGGCAAAGAAGAAATCTTAAGTCCAACAACACTATAGTTACACCGTGACCCAGCAGGCACGTTTAGACTCCTGGCATAGTCGTGAAGTCCTTTTTCCATTATTAGTGTTGTTTAGTACTCACTGCAACACAAACAAATCTAATAATAATAATAATAATAATAACAACAACAATATCTATCATAAACACCCGTGCAGTAAATTATTCCATGCAGTAAACAACCACATTCACTTAGATATTTTATTGTATCCCTGCCTGCTTTCCTGCGGCAATACCACTTGACTGGTATATAGATCTGCTATCTGTCAACAATGCGTGGAACTGCTAACCCCGTTTGTCAGAGGCACCAACCGCTAAATGTAATTGCAGTGAATAAGTTGCGCTTTGCCACTGACATGTGTACTCCGTTTCGTACATCAGATGCAACGCTGTCAAACCCAGCGCTGCATCCTTCTGCGGCCCAAAATCAGTGCATTGTTTGTTGTGAATGAGAAATGATAAACACTTTGCTGGCAATCTTAAATTTTACACTGATGCCAAAATTTCGCAGATGAGATAGCTTGTGAGATTGATTTTCCCAGAAGTGCACATGTCATCTACCAAATCTCAACAGCAAATATAGCTTGGAAGGTAACTGAAATGAATATTGAAGCTAACATGCGCAGTCGAGTGTTACGCACCGCACCTCATGACATTGATCAATGTCAATATCAAAGGTGACTCAAGGGGACCCCCACTTCTGCGTGTCAACACGGCAGACAAGCTCCAAGCAGTGCAGCCAGCAATGATGACGTCATGGCCACCATTGACCGCTTGCTGTACTTGTGTTAGTAAACTCCCAACGATACCAGCCCTCAGTAAAATCATTGCCACCTAATGATGATGATGGCCATGAAGACAACAATGCGCAGGATGTGCAACTGGTGAAAGAATACGAAAACATGTTGCAGGCCATGCGAAGGTGCATCACTGTTCTGTGTGCTCAAGTGGTCGAACTTGTTTACTCCGTTGCGAACGCTAGGTGACGCTGGTTGCACCTGACGGCTTGTTGTTTTCAGAGATCTCTTGAACCGAAACTGAAAGTAGCGGTAATGAAATGGCTGTAAATATATCATCTTTTTCCTGTTTTATTTCATCCCATCACAATTAAACACTGAATCTCATGGAGTATGTTGCAATGCAAGTAACAGTCGATATGATGCAGTGTTTCCTTCAAGTGCTCACTTTAGTTTGGTTATGCCTCCAAGTGGTTTTTCATTTCGTCACCTTTCAGGGTGTCAATGCAGAGCTGGACGTCATCGAGGGCAGCATGACTGTGACAACCACGCGCAAGATGTGGGACCCATACATAATTCTCAAGGCACGCGACATGATTAAGCTTCTGTCACGCAGTGTGCCATATGAACAGGTGAGATTGAGTGGCATGGGTAGTCAAACATGATGACAGGTTTGTCAAGAGCCTCCTTATATCTGCAGGTGGTCTATTCACAGAATGCATCAATGTTTGCCTTCACTAACTAGGCATTTGAAGGTGATACAGTCAAACCCATTTATAACAAACTCGAAAGTGGCATGAAAAGTGGTCATTATATCAGTAGTTTGTTGTATGTGGACTTGCCCCCAAAATGTGCGAAAATTAGCCTCCAGGTCTTTTTCCTTCGCCCAGTTTTATCACAAAACGCTAACAACCCCTCGGATGAATAGCTAAGCCTTTTCACTTCGTGAAGCGATGCCCACTGTGTGCTTACGAGTGGACTAAAGTGCATTTGTAACAAGTGGTATCTGCTGCTTCCGGGACAGTGCATAGTCACTGAAAAAAAAAAAAAAAGAAATACGAATCGTTTCGAAAGCACCACCTGCCATAGTAGCTTTTTGCTTTAATTTGCTACGCATCAGCCACGCCAGGATGAGCGCACCAGGAACTGTGTTGCTTCAACTGGAGTGCACGGTGTTTGAAAGGTTGAACGTCATCACATACGATTCTATATCAGCAGCTGCTCAAAGGAAGTGTTGACGAGCCACGATCTACTCGATAGCAGTTTATAACCGCCGACCCTTTGCGCAGAGCGCTATCGCCGACTCTGATTGGTGTAAAGATAGGACGCTGTGATAGCAACGCTTGAGGGGCAGTGAGAACAAATTGGCGTCCTGAACATTTATGGCTCCTTGGACGCGCTTCGACACGCAGGCTGCTAGTCTCCTGTCCTTGCTGTCATGCTGATCCATGAAACGCAACTACCAGAACATAGCCATTGCAAATGTCACCGCGCAACCAATATTATGGCAGCGTGGGCCAGGCTATTTCTTTAGTTGTCTGCTGGGTGCAGACTCTATGTGACATTAGGAACAACGCCAATCACCAACACTGGCAATTTACAACTGCAGTGAATGTTCTACTTCGGTGAGTGAGTGCCATTACAGTGGGTGCCGCAGGGCCACTGCTACTCTGAATTAACTCTAACATATTGCTACGGACCCTCGTAACAATATTCCTCGTAACAATAGTGCTACGGACCCGTGCCACCGACCGTCAAGAGGCGAATAGAGAAGACGACGAGGAGGACGTTAGCGAGGCTTGCTCGCGCTGCTGCTTGATGGCCAAGCGCCTCAGCGTTCCTTTTTAAAATACAACTGTATATAGCCTCGCCTCTTTCCTCTTTCCTCGTAACAATATTCATACAACTGCACCTCTCACAGTAACTAATTCTAATTTGTCAGTCAAACTCACTGGGACGTGGGCTTGGAGCATCGGGACACCTCACTTTTGAAACTTTGGTCGCGATGCCTAACAATGTGGTTGTAAATTTGCAGATTGAGTGACGAATGTTGAAAGTAAAAAACAAGCATACAAAAGCGCTTCAGGTTGACGTGCCTCTGCCAGGCTCCCGCATTTATGCAAGTGTTCTGTTGGTGCTGTGCCAACGCTCTGTGCTAGCGCTATCTGTCGTGTTCCGACAGTGGCTGCAGTTTCTAGTTGGCTGTACCTGACTTGCACTTGCGTAGCGTAGTGCAGCGCAGTTACAAATTCACAAGCATGCACATGCGAACACCACACGAACGACACATGATGAGGAAAAACAAACAGGCAGGGAGCGCATGCTGGCAGACTAACGGGAAGTTCTCCTTAGACCAATCAGCGAAGCTTGGACTTTTCTGACGTCGCCAAAAAACCACAATGTCGTCACAGCTAACTTTGGTATTGATGATGCCCCTCCAGCTGTGCGAGGCTGCTCTGATGTGCACTTGCGCAGTGCAGAGCCGAGTGCGCCGTGTACAGTTGGTTGACGCCACTGGCCATGATGAAGAAGATAGCATTTAATGAGAGGAAAGGAGGAGATGTCAGCCTGGAGAGTGAGTCTCTGGCCTGCTGCTCCTCACAGGGGTAAGGGGAAAAGGGATAAATAGAGAGAGAGGGAGGTATGAGAGGTGACGATGGTAAAGTGCAATGAGTCACTGTACACATCCTGTAAGCGGATGTGTACCATGCGCAGTAGCCTTTACAGCACAATACTAGACACGGGCATCTAAACCTGTCTCACACAAAAAAATTGAAGAGAGCCTTGAAGTTGTGTTGGGCATGGTCCTTGTGCTCCCATGCACCTAAAAGTTCCTCTTCCGAAAAGTGCCGGGAGTCTAAACGATCTGCCACACACTGAAGTGTTCTCCTTACAGCAGAATATTGAGAGCACACGCAGAAGATGTGGTGCATAGTCTCTGAAGTGCGACACATGCGGCAGTCGGGGCTCTCTTCCTGTCCGATCTTAAAAAAGATGTCGACGAGTGTAGGCAACACCCAACTGTAATCTGTGCAGTAACGTCTCTTGATCTCTTCGTAGCCGGACTGGAAGACGAAAGCACATGCCGGCGTCACGTCCTTGAAGGCGCTCTTGTCGAAGGTCAGGGTCATCCCATAGTCGCGTCGTTGAGGCTTTCATGGAACTGGAGAGCAAGGCATTGACATCGTGTCGTGGAAAGTTAATAGCAGTCAATTGGCCGGTGATATGTGCCATTTTTGCTTCTGCATCAGCTCTTTCATTCCAGCGATCCCACAGTGGCTGGGAATCCACTGCAGTGCAATGTTGTGTCCGTATTGAGAAGCCTCAGTAAGGAGGTTCATGATCTCACAAACAAGAGGACCATAAGCGGCTGCTTGCTTCATGTAGTTCATTATTAGTTGAAGTGCTGACCTAGAATCCAAAAATAATGTCCACTTCACAGGACTTTGTTATAGAATGTAGCGGACAGCTTCTCAATCACCGCTCATGCAGCTCAGCAGCAGTAGGTGATGTATGATGCGCTATCTTGAAGCGTTGCGCCATGCCCGTGGTAGGTACCGTCGTAGGTAGGTATCACAGCTGGTCCCTGCTGCTGTGAGCGCAGCAAGCTGCACCAAGAAAAAGAACGGGTTTACGGCTGGCTGCATTGCTGCTGCTTTCAGCATGCCCACTCTGCCCACTCGGCTAAAAGCAGACTTTGTTGCACATCTAGGTACTGTAAATATTGATTGATTTGTGGGGTTTAACGTCCCAAAACCAGTTCTGATTATGAGAGACGCCGTAGTGGAGGGCTCCGGAAATTTCGACCACCTGGGGTTCTTTAGCGTGCACTGACATCGCACAGCACACGGGCCTCAACATTTCGCCTCCATCGAAATGCAGCCGCCGCGGCTGGGATTTGATCCCGCGACCCTCGGATCAGCAGCCGAGTACCTTAGCCACTAGACCACCGTGGCGGGGCAGGTACTGTAAATATGTAGGTACTGTAAAGTAAGTAGGTATTTTTTTAGTGGGGAAATCTAAAAAGTTTAGTCCACTGTGCATTTAAATGCGCTCGCTATCGTCCTCGCCATCATCAGTAGCGACTGCACAGCTCAGAAACTGTGCAACTAACAGAGCGGTAGTTGAAAGGTAGTAAAGCCATAAAAACGCATAAGGCATTTTAGCTTTTCTGTCCTTTGCTGATGACTTTGGTGGCATGGATTTTGACGCTTCATCTTCGGTTGACCTCTAGTGCACTTGATGCGACGCCCATTCATGGCGTTCTGTATCTGGCACGCTCTGAGGACCATGCGAATACCTCAGTGTGTGGCCGAGTATGTCCAATTTAGCGAGCATTCAGTGCCAATAAGCAGTCAATGCATGTGCTTGCGGAGAGCCGAGGATAAGTCATAATAATATTTTCTGAACTTTTGTGGTCTTATGGATGAAATTTTGCTGCAATCAAATTCTGCATCTAGTAATTTTTCACCTGTGCCACCAGTTTTTTGTAGTGAGATTGGACTGCACTTAGTTTTGATGGTTTCAGACCTTCCATCTTGTCAAAAAGTCTGGAAAGTTGCACATCCTTGGCCTTGTCTTCATACCCAGTGTGTCTTTGTTTAAACTTATGGATTTAATAATTCCAAATACAGTGAACTATTAGGCTATTTGTGCCACACATGAACTACAGTGCATAGGTATACCAAGCTCTTGTTGTATAAATCTATAGCCCGCCACTTTAGGACAATCTAGTGCCAGCGTTGTGCCAATCTAGTGCCAATTTAGGCTACTAATGCACACCATATTAGGCCACTACTAGAATGTCCATCTGTCTGGAATCCTTACAAATATTATTACAACATTCAAATCAATGCCATCCAAAAAAAAAAGCTAACTTTTTTCATATGCCACATGTTCACTAAGGATTTTTCACTTTCCATAGCACTTTCAACTCTAGCTTTACAACCACTTTTGGATAACCAACACACACCATTGCTAACATTTCTGCGCTGCATTACCAACTCCTCCTTGCTGGCTTTCTTCAGATAGTTACCTAACTGTCGCAGCACCGTCTTATACAAAAAGTCATCATCTCCTGAACAATTTGCCTTTGCCTGTACAGACTCTTTTAAAAAAATACAGTTGTTTTCCTTGTGTAAATGAACACACGCATGGAATTAATCGCAGGGTTTTACTTGTTCTCCTCTGTTAAACTTGTTTTTAGCAAGTATTAATATGTAGGAGGACCTTTGGTTTTGTTTGTGCTAATTTGCTTATTGTTTCTATTGTTTGCCATTTTCTCCTATTTAACACTTCTTATGGGGGCTGCAGTATGTACAAACTAAATGAATGAATAAATAAATAAGTAAAGAAATGTTGTTTCGGGGTTCTAGGCAATCAGGGTCCTGGATGATGGTGTGGGCTGTGACATCGTGAAGATTGGCAGGCTGGTTCGCAACCGGGAACGCTTCATCAAGAGGCGACAAAGGCTAGTAGGACCAAATGGCACCACACTCAAGGTTGGCACACACTGTCTTTTATGACTGCACTTATTTGTCGGTTAGCTGTTCCTGGGTTTTTTACATGTTACTGCAGTCTGTTATCCAGACTGATTTCTTGGCGCTTGTGCAGTTTTTGAAAGCTTTGTTTCATAGAGCAAGATGTTGAGTTAATTTTGTTGCATCGATAATCTTGTGATTATCAAGGCGTGAAACTGAGGTGCTTTCATCCGTATAAAATTCCAAATATTTAAATGAATAAAGGTTAAGGTGCCGACAACAAACACTGGGGGAGAAAAATCGCTATAGTGACCTCATTGTTTTTGCAAACTTCTGCACTTAAGTGGACCGTGCAGAAGTGGTGACCACTGTACCGCACGCTGCACACTATTGTTCAAATTCTCGGACACATGCATGATGTCATGAATATGCCGACCGTAAATCGCCATTCGAATGGTGCACCTGCCCTCCATGGCCCAGCTTCCGTTGTCGATGTGATTTGTCTGTGTTGTAAATGTGGTTGCCATGAAGTCTTTGTTGAGTCGGCTGCAAACCACAGTCACCCGCGGCACCCTACCCTCACCAGTACTGAAAAGGCAGCTGGTGCTTGTTAAGCTTAGCCTACGGTGTTGCAGGTGGGGTGCTTCATGGTAAGCTTGCCCTTAAAGGGTCCCTGAAATGTTTTTTTGACATTGTGTCATTGATTAGGCAACATGATTGTGAAATCATTCACACCATAAATGAAGCGAAGCACCCTGCGCTAAGGTAGATACGAGGTTATTTCTGTCGCCTTCCTCCTTACCACTGCTGTTTCTCCTCAAATCGAACAGCTGTGGAGTGCATGCTAGCGACGACTGCGCCTCCCTCGTCAGCCGCTCTGCAGAGCCCTCCGTAGTGACGTAGCGCTGCAATGTCCTTACTGAGGTCGCCGGCCTCGGCAGTACTAGCTTCTGTAATAGTGCGCCGGCAACTAGTGTGTGCGCCGCCAGATGCCGCGATGGTACCGTTGGCTGCCCTTCAGTGCTCGTGACGTCATGTGGGTTCCGCTTCATAGCACCCATTGCTTTTCCCATGGGAAGGGGCAGTTGAAAATGCTTTGAATCAAGTCACGTTGATCTCTCACAATGTGCGTATTTAAAGCTTTGTAGTAAATTACATGCTTAATGCAGAGTGCTGATATTGTTATGCTAATGATCAGAAGGACTCGGGCCAGCGGTGCAACGCATTTGTACAAAATCACCAAAACCATTTCAGGGTCCCTTTAACAGTTGGGTGTAG
Organism: Hyalomma asiaticum; assembly: GCA_013339685.2. Classification (NCBI taxonomy): domain Eukaryota; kingdom Metazoa; phylum Arthropoda; class Arachnida; order Ixodida; family Ixodidae; genus Hyalomma; species Hyalomma asiaticum. The sequence goes on from JABSTT010004889.1 coordinate 10,617, forward strand.
AAATGATCGCACTCGCAGGTTGAACCAACGGCAGTGCACGGGACGTGGTTTTAATTCATGGCCTGAGGCTCAGTCATGGCAACCATCGTGCAAAAGCCTGCCAAGCCTGAAAATCCGCACGTTGGTGGCAAAGGCAAAAACTCCCGTCATAATGTCATGATGTTTGAGATTCCACTCCACAACAAGTGAATCAAGAGTGGCCTAACGAGAGATGTCTTGGGAGTGAGCTAATGTTGCATCAAGGGAACTTCTAGGGAATTTCTGTGAAGGCAGTGGTTGCTGCTAACACTTAGTGAACAGACAAGACCTCTTGTTGCATCGTTGGTTCTAATCTGAGAGAGAGTTTTCTCTGCCAGAGTTGACCGCTACATGTCACCATCACATCTATATGAAGCTCCCCCCTTTGTGATGTTGCTTTTAAATGCAAAGCATTTCTTGGCAAACTTCAGCCAGTTTGACCATATCTATCTATCCGTCCGTCCGGCAAACTTCAGCCACGTTGGAAAACTTCATCCACTTCGACCATATCTATCCTGTCCGTCCGTCCATCCGTCCGTCCGTCCTGGCTGTCTCGTTCACCTGATACACCCTTTGGGAGGCTGGGTATCAATGTATGATGAACACGAATGAATCCATATATACTTGCCATCTACGTCACGATTAATGACACTGCAATCATGTGTGGCTCATACTAGTAGTGCATGGCATGGTATGCGCCACAAGTGTTTGAATCTTATAGAATCTATCTCAACCAAGGACCATCTAAAACAGACATAAGAAATGCCAGGGGTGCGGTAAATAGACATATGAAAACCCGTGACTGCAGGAATCGAACACCCGCACATGTGTATGGCTGCTTCTCTCGCTCGGTATACATAGTACGTAAACCTACTGCAGGCACGTAGCCAGGATTTTTTTTCGGGGTGGGCCCAAAAGCATAACCATCATCATCATCATCATTTATTAACCCTTAAAGGCCCTTTTCAGGGCATTACAGAAAGAAAGGGGGGTGGGGGGGCGACAAAAGCCTCAAAACAGCATGGTCATTATTATACAATGCTTAAAAAAACTTGCCAGGAAATATAGAAGGCGCTTAATTATTAGACGAGAAAGAGAACAGAGTGCAATGCAGCCCAAGAGGTGAGTTAATCCGAGATGGAAAGCAAATTTTTTACACTACAGAAAAGCCAGTGTGTGTGCACGAGAAAGAATGCTTTCTAACCAAGTAATCTGGATGAAGAAGGGCCATACAGAGTCAGTGACGGAAAGAGGAGCGACAAAAAGAAAAATAAAAGCAATGCAAAGGAATCATGCTCCCCACTTACGGATGTGCAGGAAATAAAAAAAAAAATACTTGTCGGACGATTTTTCTACTCAATTTCTCACACTTTGTCTCGACTATACAGGCGTGCGAGAAGGACGTGAGCCACTTTATGACAGCTATTCTTAAAAGAAAAAAACAGACATATTCGCGAAAACTATTTTATTGAACCACAAAAAACCAAAACACCGAGCTTTCATGACACAAAAGATGCAGAACGCTAACCTTCGCTTTAGGAAGCAATATTAAAGAATGATATTGCGAGTGGTTTTTACAATATAGTAAAAGTCAATGCAAAAGAAAAAAAAAGACCATGCAGCTTGGCCGAAAAGAGTGGTTCACCCTGCAATTTTCATGCGTCGCACTTTCTCTATAAACCCAATGATAATTTCGTCGACACTGACTTGAATCCGGTGAATTGACGTAAGAGCCAGGCCATTAAGCCGCTCTTCAGCTGTTCGGTTCCTCAAATATGTTTTTACTCTTTTCAGTGTCGAGAAGCTGCGTTCTGCAACAGGTGTACCCACTGGAATCGTCGCCAATATCTTGAGTGTGTGAACGTTCGGCAAGAGGGCTTTGTTGCATTCAGTTAAAGCGCCCGTCACAGAACGGGAAGTTCCTCCTCTTGCATGGCTTGCCATGCAGTTTTCCAGATTTCCCATTCACCTTTTAGCGTAACGATATACGCTGTTGTCATATCTTTAAGGTAAAAATCGAAGGCCAGCTGAACAGATTCAAATTTGTCCTTGCAGGCGTGCTTTGACAACACAAATTGCAAACTTTGCAGTGTTTTCCTATGGTTTCCGAAGCGCCGTTTGAGAAAGCTTTGAGGGCATCTATCTATGGAATGAACGTGGCCCTTCCGCAGGACTACAGGCGACCCTGGTTACCTTGTTTGTTTACCCTTTTTACTCATTCCGCCACGCGGGCGCCTGCCCACACGACACAGGCGGCGGAAAAAGGGTGGTGGGGTTCGCAGAGGTGCCAGGGGGATTGAACGGGTTAATGGGTCGTCGAAGCCATTGTTTTCCACAGAAAAGTCCCCTTATCCAAGCTTTCCATTAGCTTCCGCCGTCCAGTCGTGGAAAAACTCTGCGTCTGCGGCAGAGCAAAGCCCTATGCGTGCGTGTTCCCACGCCGCGCATCTATCATTTAAACAAAGCACCTGAATGCTTCCTAAGTTGCCGCCACTATACGCGACTGTATAAATACGCCCGCATTATACCGCCTGCTAGCTCTGCAGCAACCATGACACCGCTCCTCTCGTTAAGGAGGACATTTCCTCAGAGAATCCACCGGTGGAGTCAACGCTATCATTTTCTGTGTCCTGTCATTCTTTGCGCTGTTCCTTGAAGCAATCCAACTACCGAGCGCCCTGACCGTAGTTGAAAATCTTCGTTTCGCGCAATATATAGCCATGGTCGCTTTTGCCCAGAAAACCCGACACAACCAACCAACCACCTTCCTAAACACGACTGATGCGACGAAGAAAAGTCGCACAAAGTGCGGGCAGATAACGTCGTTTTCTCTGGTTTCAAAGCCGTATGGCAACATTTGTTCGTCCTGGTAATTTCGTTTCCAACAAGCTTGCCATACATATATTAAAATGTCCCGCCTTGCGAAGTTTTCTGTCTTTTTCCACAATCACAAAGCAGTAACTGTTTCCGGTAATTGGTTTCAGTTGGTATGACCGTTTTGTCAGGCATATTTATACGATGGTCACTATCTTGGGAATGTCCAGCTATCGGGTTCCGATCTGTTGCAAGCAGTGGTCATTCCTGTGCTGTCGAAATGTTTCTGTGAGGTTTTTTGTTTAGTCGATGTAGCTCGCATCGCAGTCAGCGCAAGTATATTTGTATGCAATGCCTTGGGCTCTCTCCCTCGGTGGATGGTCTTGGACAATATGTAGGGAACATGGGTTCGTAGGTGTCACGCGTAAGACACTGCCTGGTACGTATGTCTGATCGTTCGAGATGGATGGAGGAAGACACCGATGCCTTACTAACACGCACACTTCATTTTTCATTCAAATAAGCACAGTAACACTTAAATATCTATTTTAAAAGAAAAGTTTAACAGCGTCCAGCTATTCAGACCCCGCGCATGCTACACGTTCCAATGAGGTTGATGAACTCACAGTTCCGGTGCACAGTCGATCAGAGTGCAGGCTCTCGGTGCTCTGGTCCGTCGCTGAGCACGGCGTAGCATTCTCGGGAACTCCGGCTGACCGATGTTCGTGCTGGTACAGACGAGTCCTGGTCACCGTGCGTGTAGTGAGTGAGCCACGGGTAGAGACGTGTGTGGCCTCGTTCTCCTTCAGCGGCACCCACGCTGAAAACTCCAGGCGTCCGAGCTAGGGCCACCAACGCTTCGAGGAACAGTTGAAGGCTTAACGCTGAGCTGGCACTCGAGCGAGAACTTGCCGTGTCGCCAGACTGGGGCAAAACCCAGTGCAGTCTGCCTTCGTAGCGTTCTCCGGAACCCTCGCGCCCGGTCACTTCGTTTTTCTCCTCTTCCTTTCTTTTCTCCACCCGGCGTCCCCGCGCGCTCACTTCTCGTCCTTCTCTTCCTTTTTCCTAGCTTTACATATTCGCTGGTGTTCCCAATCACTTCCTTCTCTTCTTTCCCGCTTGCTCTTCTTTGGGCTAATTGTTATAACTTAACTTTGTCTTCTGCTTCCTTCTTACTTGTCACTCCTGACAGTAGGCTTATGAGTCACTCGGATGCCCTCTTTTCTGAGAATACGGACGATGGTTTCGCTAACGCCTCGGACATATGGGAGAGTGGTGTTTCTGTTGTGGTGTAGATTCAGGAGCCGGACGCTGACTTTCTGAACTAGCGTTGCCGTGCTTTTGGAATTGAAGTGCTTTCGGAATAAAGGTTCTTGGGTAGCTGTTTTTCGTGAGTTCCTTTACTATCGTTTGTGCTTCGTTTGTTTAAATGCGCATGGCGCTACTTGTGCCTCTGTACCCCTGGATTAATGGCTGACTTGACAAATTTCGGGGGCCCGGGCCCCCCCTTGCCTACGTGCCTGACCTACTGCACCAGCAGTTGTAATGGTGCTTGTGTAACACAAATTCTGCTTGTAATCTGTGACAAGCGCTATGATATCAATACATATGTTCTGTTGCCATTACATTTGTGCTACTTTGCTTGATACTGTAGGAATGCTTCATTGAATGACATTTATGATAGCACGTCAACACACCGTATAGCACGTTCTTTTTCTTTTTGATAAGGCAGATGTCTGTGCTTTGGACTAACGTGAGTTCAATGTTACACCATACCATGAGGTACCATTAAGTCGCCGCAGTGCTGTCGGATGTTCCTGGTTAATCCAAGTTAAGAATACTCATGAGTAGGTACGTTCACTTTGCACAAAAACCTTGATCCTACTTGTAACAGTTGGCTGAATTCCAAACAATTCATCACAGGCAGTTTAATTGCTGACCGTTTCGCATGACACCGGTTCCCACAGTGCACAAGATCTGCAGGATTTTTTCTTTTGTAGACGCATTTATTTTTGTCTGCACATCAACGCAGCTTATACAGTCTGTGCTTATAGCATTTTGTTCATTAAACGGCTTCTGCAAGGGCTGAATACTCATGCTCACACAAATTCTCATTCCACACCATACACGGTATAATGAGGTTGCAGTTGGGAGGGCGTTTATTTGGTCCTGGACCTTGGCAGCGAACCAACACAGCACATACGTGATGATGACGATTGCACTATGAGTGACGAAGAAGATAAGCAAAGGTGTGATGGTGATACAAAGATGAGGAATATGTGCATCATATAAATGTCCACAGTATCTGCCGTGTATTTATCCTGGCCATTGAATGGATGATGTTTCATGTTGAAGAGCGCAATATTCTGGGCACAGGAATGTACATATATTCCATGCCTTTTTTTAGCGGCTCATCCGTTTCATGTTTTTTTGTTTTGTTTATTTCCACATGGTATGCATGCGTATGAGTGGACTCCCGTATCCGCACTTTTAGTCACTTAGATGTATCAATGCAAGGTTGAGTGCCTCAATGAAGAAAGGGCCCACCTGTCACATTACAGTGGAACCTCGGTTTTACATCCCCCAGTTTTACGATGACCCGCATTTTACAACGGATTAGTCCGGTCCTGGCGAAAGCCCCATAGATACAATGCATTAAAAACCTCAATTATACGATGCGATCTTACGCGGAACCCCCATTACACGACAATCCACGCGAAGCAGGGTGACCAAACGGGGAGGTGCGCACGGGTGTCTTTCGTTGCACCGGCCCTTTGTCACTCCTGTGCATGCTGAGCGCTCGGGAAACTGGTTCGTTTCGGCTTTCCGCTGCCGTTTGTTCGTCTTCCCGTGGCCCTCCCATCGGCAGCCGGCGGCGCGAGTAGCGGCATAGAGTGGCGCAGTTGTTCTCTTCCCCCGTTCTTTTCACCCTTTCCGACCAACCACCTCTCTCTCGCTCTTCTGCGGTATCCCTCCTGTGATAACCGAAAGCGAAGCGGCGCACACAAAGGCAAACATTGCGGCGACAACCACGAAGCGGGCGCTAACCCTAACCGTAGCAGACGACACATGGAGCAGCTGCCGGAGAAAGCCACTGCGTCATCATGCGCAGCAGCCAGTACCTTGAAGTAACAGTTATGGCGCTAAAACAACGGGACACAGAGAAGACGAAACACACACTGGCGCCAGGAGGGGTAGCCAGTAGCAGCCGCACGTTCCCCCACTCTCTCGAGGAGCGCACGCTTGGCGCAATCGCAGCTTCGTGTCCAAGTGGGGGATACTCGAATGCCCCTGCGAGCCTCCCAATCATGCGCGAACCATGCTTCCACCACGCCATTGCTGCTCCTGCCGACGGCAGTGGAAAAAAGCGCACGACTCACTTCTAGTTCACTATTACTTCACGAATAAAACAAAACCAAAATGGCGCCGGTCGGTTGAATGGCGCGTGAACGGCGCTCGCTTAAAGTTGTGCTATTTCGGAGCATGTTTGACCGGCACAGCAGGTGCCGCTGCTTGTAATATCTTTGATATGAAGTAGTTTTAGGACGAATTGGGTGCTGAAAATTACTGGAGGGGTAGTTTATGACACAGTGCAAATATGCGGTTTTCTGAAAAGCGTGTTTTTCGCGATTTTTCGACTTTCAAAGGCTGTGACCCCCCTTAAGTGTATGCCATGTTTCACTACGGCTGTGAATCACACCAGTGGATTGCAGTGCACTCAAGGGCATAAATTTTTCTGTTCAGATTTTACGACGCTTTTTTGCGGTCCGGAGCGCGTTGTGTAATCGGGGTTTCACTGTAGTGGCTTGGCTTCTATTGCATGCGAATAGAGCAGCCCTGGACTGTGTGCAGTCTTGCGGGATTTTTCTTTTTTGCGAGCAACTGCGCCATCCCTACAGGAGATGTTGGATGAGGCGCTGGCAGGGGTGGGCAAAGATACTTTGAAATTGTATCGCGATACGATACAAGATACTCGGGCAAGAAGTATTTCGGATACAGATACAAGATACTACCTCAATAATTGTATCCGATACGATACTTGCCATTTGTATCTTAAGATACTTCGATACATTTATAAATTTCATATTATAGACATATATAATGCAGCAGAAAACGCCTATGAACAGGAGTGTTTGCTTTAGAATTTCAGAACTGCGACCAACCAAGTTTAACTTGAATGAAACATGTGTTAATATCTCAACAACTGTTGTTTTAGGGGCGAAGCTCCTTAAAGCGGCACCCGTTCGTCCCTCGTCGTAGTCGTAGTCGTAGTCGTAGTGCGTAACCAGTCTTACGCTTTGACCTCCAAGGTGGTGCCGGTGGGAGATTTCTCCTGTGCGTTGTTGAACAATAAAAAAAAATTCGCAGCGTGCGCGTTAACTAAAAGCCGAATTCTTCTGTCTCTCATTCTCCATTAGCAGCCATTGGCATGTTCCAGTAGGAAATGTTAGTAGAAGTAGAAGTGTTAAAAGCCGACTTCTGCTGTCTCTCATTCCCAGTAGCAGCCATTGTTTACCTCCAAGGTAGTGCCTGGTGAGATTTCTCCTGTGCGTGATTAAACAATAAAAATTTTGTTCAAAACGCCGTTGATTGATGAAATAAACCAACGAAAGACGCCAGATGTTTTCTAAAAGCAAAACGAAAAGACGCCAGATGTTTCTAAAGCAAAACGAAAAGACGCCAGCTGCTTAATGAAAGACGCCAGGTAAAGCAATGGTGTAAGCAGTGCAACAACCACTTAGCTTACATTTCACCGACCACAAAGCGGTCATAATGAAAGGACAACGGAAACCAGCAATAAAAGTTTGATAAAACATTTAATCAATCGTTTCACGTCATTTTTATCGGGCGAATTAACGGAAGAAATTTCACGGTTTAACCGATGATTACTTCCAGGAGCTTCGCCCAATCTCATCATCATTCACCTCGTGGATCTGCCGTCAATTTTTTCTGGCTATAATTATATTGTTTTCATTCCCAAACAACTGACTGGGGCTCTTTTGGCTGCTAAACATGACAGCTATGTATAAGCTACGCTGTCGGCGGTATTTTGTGGTTTTTGTAATTCATGGAAGTCGATGCTCTACTTGCCAACCAGGTAGTGGTTTCCCACCTAATAACAAAAATGGCGATGCAAAACCTCGGCACGATGCCGCAATTACGACTTTGAGTTTAACCTGGTCCGTACGCGTATACCGTTTACGCAGTACCGGACCACGGGACAAGTGTACAGGAGTAACAACGCTCGTAGCGACATATTTTGTGACGGATCTTCTATACAGAAAGGACATAAAACCGCAATGACTTCCTAAATTCTAGTTATGTGCTCGCGTAAAGCGCTCGTCATCGACGGATTCACGAATGTGCAATTTTTGTAATAATTTCTCTCTACGAGAGAATTCCAGACATCGTAGCGGTACAAAGTGTCGCAGGATACCTCCGCTACTCATACTCTTGACATTGATTGCGCGAATTACCTTGTGATTTGTGACAGCGAAAAAGACAATGTGACTCAGAAAGGATGGATATATATATATATATATATATATATATATATATATATATATATATATATATATATATATATTATATATATATATATATATATATAATAGAACGAATCGTGCTGTAACATTATTAGTTACGATGTTTCTCAGCAAAAGGTGTCGTCCGCCTACCAAGTAAGATCACACACTGGAAATTTCACTGCTTTTGGAAAATGTCATGAAAGAGCTCGTGGGGACGGTCACAATAATAATTGTTGAGGTTTACATCTCCAAACCACGATATAATTATGAGGGATGCCGTACTGGAGGGCTACACTGTAAACGAAAATATGCCCAGCTGGGAGGTCTTGCAGGATAATACTCCCGCTAACCTCCGGTGACGTCACCATATACCCGACGCGTCGGGATGTGCCGGAGTACGTGCGAGGCCTCGCCGCGCTTTCAATCCGGCGCGTGAAGCACGGAGGGAAACGGGGCGCCTTCCATGATTATCCTCCGGCGAACAATGACCGGAGCTCGTATTTCCCTCCGGTATCTGCCCGCAAATCCTCCGGTACCACCGCCTGACCGCGCCCGGCAGCTCTCATTGGCTGCTGGAGGAGTGACGTCGCAGCCCGACAAGGCCTCTCAAACCTAACATGGCGCCGGTCCTAGCTACACAGTCGAACCGATGCGATGCTTAGGCGAAATGGCAGGCCTTCGGCCGCGTTAGGAAAAAATGAAATCGTTTCGTGCATCTTGTGAACGTTACAAGCAGCGATGAGCACCAAGGGACACTGTGGCCGACAGCAGCAAAGCGTCGCTGGAACCTACGTCGTGCTGGTGTTGTGGAGTGATCGAATGTCAGCCACGGAGAGCAGGCACAACGACTGCGTCGGTGAGTGAGCCAGTATACTTTTTGAAGTACGTGCGTTATTTTGGTCAAAATCAAGTAAAGTTTGGTGCAGTTTAACAAATAACAATATCGGTAATGTAGAATTGAGTAGTACTAGAAGTATCGGGTATGTTACAGAAAAATATAGGCGTAAGAAATTCGGCCGAATTGCCATTGTTTGAAACACGTGTTTTTAAAGCTATATAAATGGGAATAGCTTCTACAAATTTGCACGTAGGAGTGTGAGATTTAGCGCGTAGAATGTCTGCATGGAGATCCGTGCTATCTCGCAAAACTATGGCCGTAGCTATATTCATAACGACGTTATAAAGATATTAAAATTAAAATGTGTTTTTATGTTATATGTCACGTATCTATCAATTTATCTTTCTCTACAATGAGTATAATAAACGCTGCGTCATTGTATATTATCACCTGCAATTTATTTGGATCTATCTTGTAAACTGGCCTAATAACAACTAAAATCGATGATA
>JABSTT010004890.1:0-19672 GCA_013339685.2 Hyalomma asiaticum
AGCACATGCATGCATGAGTTAAAAATTTCAAGCGAACCCAGGGCTTGTTGCTGCCAACCATAGCGTTGTCGCCACGGCGGCTAGGTTTTTTTTTCTCTCTCTCTCTTTAAGGAGCACCGTTAGCACCACGGCGGTGGTCTACAGTCGGATAAAAGCCAAGCTCGCAGTGAAACCGCTCCCGTCGCCCCTTAAAGGGGCACTGACACCAAAATTTCGCTGCTAAGATAGCCTGCGAGATCGATTTTCGTGGACATACAGATGTCATCTACCAAATCGCAATGGCGAACACAACTCCGAAGGTAATTCAAATGAATATTGAAGTTCGCATGCGCAGTCGAGCGCTAGACGCCGTACATCGCGACATCGACAACAGCAAAGGTGACCTGAAGGGGACCCCCAACTTCCGCGACGTCACCACGGCAGCCGAGCTCCGACAGTGCAGGTAGCAATGATGACGTCATAGCCGCCATTGCTTATTCGCTGCGGCTGCGTTAGTAGACTGCCGGCGACGCCAGACCTCAAGAAAATAGTTGCCACCCAACAACGATGACAGCAACAGCGACAACAACGCGCAGGACGTGCGACAGGCGAAAGAAAACGAGCACGCGGCGGTTGTCGTGCGGAAGTGCGTCACAGTTATATGTGCTCACGTGTCCGAACTCGTCTACTCCATTGCGAGCACTAGATGGCGCCAGTTACACCGGGTGCCTTGTCGTTTTTTGAGCTCTCCCAAACCGAAACTGAAACTAGTGGGTAATAAACAGGCCGTAAATAATTATCTGACGCGCGCTGGAGCAAATGATGTGCCGTGTTATGGCTAACAGGTCCCCAGCTACGTATTGCAGCGAAAAAACAGCAGACGAAAATTTTGGTGTCAGTGCCCCTTTAACAACGACAGCCACTGTTCCTCCAGAGCCCGGCCGAAACCAGTACGCACTTGAAACATTCCAAGTAATGGGAATAAAGCAGTACATAGCTGCAGGGATATAACTGTATAGGTAAATATACTTACATGTCCTCGCTCATTTATCAGAGTTGAAAAGCCTAGCTCTTTAACTGACGCGAAAATGGCCCACGATGCCATCTTGAAAACGTTGCATGGACTCGACCTTACTGCTTCCGCGATTGGCTGGCGGAGTAACACAGACACGAGTTGTACGTCTGCCTCGGTTGGCGACTTTTACTTCAATCTAGCCCGGTGACTGCAGCGACCACCTCCAATGGAGGAGACACGGGTTCGATCTCCCAGTGCCAATGGGCACCCACCGGTCTTTCTAGTGGGGAGAGACCTGGCGCTGCGGGTAGTTCCAGAAGGGGGCACTTCCGCACACTCCCCTAACCTTCCCTTCAACGAGGCTCAGCCGTGATCCTGTAACCAGCGCCACACAAAATAAGCATGTCTGCGCACATCTCTATTACAACACGCCTATACACACGTCGTTCGGCGAAAGTCGCCCGGCGAGAGGAGGGGTAGCAAAGCAATTGCGAAGTTCGGCCTGCGGACACAACAACGCACCTAACTTGCCGCACTAGGCCAGCGAGGGAAGGAAAACGCAACGGAACGCGAGAGGCCGTGGCTACCATGGCTGCAAGAACACAGAAAAACTGCGTGACGACGGCGATGAGACGTCCATTTGCTATACGCGACTGAAAACGAGCCGCCAACGACGAGGCTAGCGGGCCAGGCACACCCAGCAATTTGCACTTAATTTGGGTCGCACTTCCGGCACTGCGACGCCGGTGAAAAGGAGCAACAACAATGGGGGAGAGCCCCCAAGCGAAATCACGGTGAAGGGTGGACTGCACCGCATTTCGAAAGCCGGCTGCAAATCGCGCGACAACCAGCCGCCGCCGCAGCCGCCACTGCTGTCTCGGAGGGAGGCGCCCGAAATCGCCCGTCAGCGTCCAGGGAAAAGAAGCTCGATGCCGTGAGGCGGGCGAGCCACAAAAGCAACTCACGTTGCGACACAACTTCTGATCGCGACGACGAATATATGATATATAAGGCAGCAGGCATCGGAACGGGCCCGTTCGAGGGAGGCAGAACGGTGCGTCGACGACGACTGTCGATGCGTTCTTCGAGGGGAAACTGAGGAGGCAGAAGATTTCTTTTTCTCGCGTTATAGTAAATTTTATGTTCCCAATGTTCCCACCTCTCTTGCGGGAATGCACTTGACAGGCCAGAAAAACGCTCAATAAGGAAATACAGGTAGCGGTGCCGCTCCGCGGTACTGACAGCACGTGACCTCACAGACGTTGCCCGTGTCTGCTGAGGCACACGTAACAATTTATCTGTCGGGTAAAAGCAATACATTTTGTTCTGAGGATTGATTTGTGGGCTTTAACGTCCCAAAAACCAGCTCTGATTATGAGAGACGTCGTAGTGGAGGTCTGCGGAAATTTCGACCACCCTGGAGTTCTTTAACGTGCACTGACGTCGCACAGCACACGGGCCTCAACATAGGCCTCCATCGAAATGCAGCCGACGTGGCCGGGACTCGATCCCGCGACCCTCGGATCAGCAGCCGAGTGCCATAACCACTAGACCACCGTGGCGGGGCATGTTGTTCTGAGGAAGCCAGAAACTAAATGTATCTTGCTTCAACTATCACGGAGCCAATATGGCGAGAATACTAAAAAGAAAAAAACAGCCTAGACTTCGCGAACTCACGTGCCCTCAGCGCTTCGGCACAAAAGTGAACGGAAATACGAAACAGTCTAAACAAGTTCGGTGTTTCCCTTTAGTGAGTCGTTTCGAGACAGCTATTCGCCATATTACAAAACGAATGATTCCTACTGCGCATTTGTTGCGACATTTCGGGCGCTTTGCTGTCTTCTATGTTGGAGATCCGCCAGCCAGCACACCTGTGCAAGTGTAGCGCGGGTAAACAGTACTCCCGGGTAAACACGCGTGCGCGCGCCTCGAACACGAACCACGATAACGGGGCGTTATTCTGCGCGAACGGGCGGCAGACATGCTGCAGTGTGTGCAACCACCCGACAAACTTAGAGGAACTGGAAGCCCACTCCTGAATGCGAACGTGACGACCATACCGTCCTGACGCCCATTTCACATGGCATTAAACCAAGTTATTAGGCGGTGACGACGTAACCATGTCGTGTGATGACGTAATGGCGTTGTGCTACAAACGCGTGGGTGCCAATGTTTCCCTTTCGTATCGTTACTCCACCTTGCGGATTCTCGCAGAACTCATCGGCCAGATGACGTCACCACTTAAAGTATGTTTCAGAAGTTCCGTGCAGCAACTACAGGCCTCTTCGGCCATCCGGAGGGCGGCATGTTAAACTTGTCCTTCAGCGGCTTGTCATCAGCTAATGGCGGGCGCTGCAGCCTTGGAGGGAAGAGGATGATGATGAAGTGGTAGCCCTATTGGCAGTAGCGGCTCGCTGTGCGTGTCCGAACAACGGCATTTCGCCTCAGAGGAATTATGCGCTCGATGCCCTCGTAGCCTTGGCTCTGATGCACGGAACTAGTGTAACAGAGCATCGATTTCGTTTTCACGGCTTTTGACCGCCGTGGCCGTCCCATGGGTTTTGACCGATCGGACCGTTTAATGGTTTCACATAATTTAACAAACAAATAATTATGCAAGGCCACGCGACGGCTCCAGCTTCGGCCAACATGTTACACTGTTCCGGTTGTAGCATTAGAACGACGGGACAGACTAAACCGCAGCAACGACCAGAAACCCGAGTAAGGAGGAGCTATTGAATAACTGTGCTCTTGCTGACTTAACAACATACTATAGCGGAACAAAAACAAGCACATAGAAAGAAGCACACAGGACTATGTCCTTGTTTTGTTCCGCTATAGTATGTTTTTAAGTCAAGACCAACTAGCCCAAATTTCAGCGTTAACTGTAACTCTTGCTGACACACTTTCGCGCTAAGGTTATTGAGGCACCGTTCTCCCGTGAGGCGACTTGAGGCAGTTCAGAAAGGGACGCGCATATCAACCGCAGCAGTACGTAGTCCAGCGCATCCCTGCAGTGCATGCATGCATAGAGTTAGTATACTGACTCGAGACGCAAAGCTGGGCCGCGGAGGGGGGTCCCTCCTGCGCGCCGCCCTCTTGCAATTGTGTCAATGTGGCCAGCCTAAGTATTACTGAAAGTGCTAAAAACAAGTGTAGGTCGTCTTATGCTGATTCCTTAAAAACGAATAATCTTGCGAATATTAAGTGTGAATATTAAGCATACTGAATACACTTCCTAAAAATGTAATTATACATTTCACGATGCACGCATTCGCTCAATAAAGCGTGGTTTCGGATCTCTTTATTCTGTTTTCGGATTCTCCCTCTGCTTGGGTGTCCGATATGACATGTGATTGCGCGGTGACATCGGTTGACGCGATAGCGCATTCGTGCGGTTACGTTGTTACTGTTACGACCGGCCCTCTCTTTGTGACCGTAGCGGAGTAGCGACGGACAGGTCGATGCGGTGCTGTTCGAGGGCACCGGCTTGGCAGCCGGGCTGTTCGATCATGCCTCAGCCCGCCTCAGCCGCAATGTACAGGCAAAGAAACTCAAACTAGTAGGTCGTGCCTCGAAAGAGCTTTCTGTACCAGAGAGAATAAACCATGCTTAACACGTACATACGGTTACATAGGTGCTCTCTGTACGCACGTTGAACATCGCGCACGGACCGCTCGGACACGGCGATAATCGACAAGCTTGCACTGACACAACGCCGGGTGCACCGCGTCCACTGACAACGACGCGTGTGGTCTCTCGATTTCTTGCTGAGACTGAGCTTCCCAGCTCCACCGACGGCCACCGTTCCACATTCTAGGGTTCCATCGCCGGGGATAAGGAAACGTGTTCTTTGAAGGCCTTGATTTACCAGCGCTGATCGTAAACAAGATAGCTGCTGCCATCTATCGACGCTGATTATCTTCCGCATAGCTTTCGAGATTGGCGCGCCTAAGCGCCATTTCGGAGGCTATATGTTTACATACTCTGTTGCCAGATTAATACCGGCTACTGTCCCTAATGATAGCGTGAGCGTTGCAAGATGGCGTCGACCACGGGGGAACCCCCCTCCCATACACGGGCCCTATGGGGAGCTTTGCCTCTAGTGTATTAACTCTATGCATGCATGGTTCCGCCGTTTTGACTGACTCTGATGGATGGATGGGTGTCCCCTTGATAAGGTGGCAGTCACCACGAGCTCAATGCTTTCTTTTATCTGGCCCAATTCATTACTTACGCGGATTAACTGTCTGCCGTAAATAATAATAATACTAAAACTAACACTTCCCGGTTTAAATATGCGCCGACATAACAACAAAGTGGACGGGAAAACGACCGCCTTCGTAGCTCAGTTGGTAGAGCGTTGGCGACGCCATCTAAAGGTCGTAGGATCGGTCCCCACTGGCGGCAGGTGTATTTTTTTTTTCGTCCACTAATTCCATTCAACTTATGCCATAATTACTACACTGCAGCTAAAAGTACAAATGTGGTATTTTTTCTTTTATTCCTCCACTGGCCTCACTGCCTGCTGGATTCATGAGCTTGTGTGGAACTAAGAAACGAGCCCTTGGTCCACAACTCAACCCAATGCATTTTACGTTCGAGAAACACTGCTTTCCACGCTGTTTTGCTCTCGTCATTTCTTGCCGCTTTTTCTCAAGCCGATCCTCTATAACCGCCTGTTAAGCAGGTATGCATAGCAGACACGATCACATTTCCCGCGCTATCGCCAAAACACGGGGCTTACACGAAGCTGGCTACAACCGAAAGATAATCCAGGGTCGATAACGTCACGTTCGATTAAGGTGCACCTCTCGCCGTTTACCCAGCTTTCCAGAAAATCGACATTACAGAACCTTGCTCCAAGCTAAGCGTTCTGCGGCGCCGACCCCACTTGAAGCAGTAAAGCGATCCTGGGATTGTAAACGTGCACCTTAATTTCGGCTTGGCTCTCTCGATAGCTCTACGAGCCGGTTTCAACTGCGCTCGCTGCCGCCTGCTTAAGCCTCGGGAGACTCCGAAGCCTCCAGTCGTATGCTTGCCATAGTTGTTCTATACCGCGTAGATTTTCAGCGCCCGTTCGTAGGTTTCGCATTGTACGTTGTCACCGAGGGAACGACTGGCCGACAGGCAGCGGACGCAGAGTGCAGTTCTCCAAGCAGCCTGGCGCGCTGCTATACGGCTTCCGGTATAAGGTGACGAGTTCCCGACCCTTTCCGCCGTTGCAAGTACGGCTTCCTTGCACATTCAATCCTCGCGAGGCGCGGTTGCCGGAACCCTGCGCGTTGGCGCAGGTCGCGATCAGGAATTTTGCGCTAAGACGCATCTCGCAACAGGCCCTGCGAATTCTAACAAATAGCCAGGAACTGAAGCTTTCGAAGGAACCCTGATATCTAATCTGGTTCCCGGCACACACAGACAGAGACGCACACAACCCGAACGAGAGGGTCGACGCAGTGTCGCGAGCACTAACCCACCGCCCAGGGGGCATCCTCAACGGGAGATACTGTTGCCGAAGACGAACTGTTCAAGGACAGGCTAACCAGTTATGCGGAATACACAAAGTACTATCGAGACTCGATACAGACTTTCCCTCCACCTCATCCAAAAGGAAAAAAGGAAACAGGCGACCGACTGGCGCGAATTGCAACAAAGTCTTGTCCTAGCCCCGTCGAGCTACACAGGATGTTCCCAGAACTCTACCCAGACTGTATATGTAAAGTCTGTAAAATAGAAGAGGCCTCCCCAAGTCATATAATATGGGGCTGTCCCAATCAGCACACAGACTCCCCAGAACGCCTCCAGGAGCGATGGCGGAAAACGCTCCTCAGCTCCGACCTATAGGTGACCAAACCTGGGCAATCCAGCAGGCCAGGCAAGCTACAGGAAGACAGGGTCTTCCGCCCTCCATGTAAGCGGTCTGGCCCGGACCAGCAAAACGAGCCGGATCTCGAAATAAAGTTATTTCACACACGCCCGGAGACGCCGAAGGCAGCACCTTGGTAATGATGACGACTGCGTTTCAGTTAAGGAAAGGACACTCATTTCTGCAGCCCATGCAGGGGGCACGGCTAAACGTCCGAGGGGAAGGGAAAAGGGACTCAGAGATAGGAAGGAAAGGAAAGCCGCAGCGGAGGGCTCCGGAAATTTGGACCACCTGGGGTTCTTTAACGCGCACTGACATCGCGCAGTGCACTGCTGCGATTTCATTCCGCATAAGGGAGCGTCGTAACTGCGGGTGATTCTTTTTTTCCCCCATTCCGCTGCGAGTATGCAAATATACCAACACTTGTTCCGCCCGTATACTCGATTTCATGTTCATTCCAGTGTGTGACCGAAATTTGCGATGGAGCTCAGTGCTGCTCTTCAGAGGGGAACTAGAGCGAACCAGATTATCCTCATATTAGTAAAGTACTCTTCTACAATGACCAACAACAAAACTTTTGCGGAAGGCGCTATTAAGAGAAAAAAAAAAGCGTGTGCGTGCGTGCGTGTGTACGGGGGCCAGTCGGTGTAAGACATTTTTAGACCTCGAGGTACAGGAAGACAGCACAAACGCAGACTAACAACTGGTCCACTTAAAGCACGTACACTTTCTTCTTCCTTGGCAAGAGAATACGGCATTGTTCCCTCCTTAAACTGCACTGTTCGCAGTGCTATAGGTCCCGTGGTCTGGACTGCCCTTGTGCAGGCGCACTGTTTCCCTTATGCAAGAATGGGAGAGAGAGAGAGAGAGAGAGAGAGAGAGAGAGAGAGAGAGAGAGAGAGAGAGAGAGAGAGAGAGAGAGAGAGAGAGCTTTTTATTGAAAGGCAAAGAATTTAGCCGGCGTTGAAATATCGCTGGCAAGAATGGGTGGTTTCAATAAACCAGTCTGCGTCTGTCCAATATCCCTTTACACCCTGGTGTCTCGTGCCCAGTGCAGTTGAAGTTCTAAATGTAGCGTAAGAAAATGCAGGTGGCGTCTACCACCTCGATATTCCCGCGGAAGTTTTAAGGCGTACGTCGGTGTCGCCGTTGTAGGCTAACTTACGCAAAACTGGACGCTTCCCTATCATTGCTCTGACGATGAAAATTTATTCGACAGAGCAGACGTCTGTGCTTTGCACAAACGTGAGCGCCTGCGCCAACGTTAGTTACGTCGTGCACCATGAGCTACGTACGACTCGGTTACCACCGTGCCGTTGACGTTGCTGGTTAGGCCATCCCACTCGTCACAGTTGGTTCAATGCCAAACAATTCGTCATAGGCAATTTCCTCGCTGAATGCTTCGCATGACACCGATTCCCACAATGCGTGGGATGTGCAGGATTTTCTGATAGGCAGACAAAGTAGCCAGGAATCCTATACGGACCGTCTACTGTTCAAAAGCTTTTCCTGTTCCTTTTTTTCCCGAAACACGAGAAAGCCGCGTTGAAATTGATGACGTCACCGCGCTTCTCTCTTCCACTAACGGATCTGCTAGGGTGAAACTGACGGCGGTACAGCTTTTGAGGTATAATTCCAGAAACGATTCCAGCAATTCCCTTCAGCGTCGCTTTTTCACGTCAGACGTTCGTTAACAGAATGTATGGCACGGCATTAGTCACCCGATCGGGCTGGCAGATTCATAATCGCTCACCCGGTGATCTCCTGTCCGTTGGGTCCCGTCCACTTGTACTCCGAGAATTCCGCCTCGCCGGCGCCCTTGGTGCAGAAGAGCACGAAGCCCGTGCCAGCGGGCTCCGTCTTGTTCTCGCCCATCGGGTTGATCACCAGGCTCGGCTGAGTCTGACCGTGCGAGGACGCTGGAAAAAAAAAAAAATCGGGGGAGCACAATGTCAGATTCGCAGTACGACCTAGATTGCACCGATAATTTATTTGCGTAAGCCGGCGGCACATAAAGCGAGTGAAGTTTTTCTTTTTGTTACCACCGCTTATATAATTAGCTGAAACTACCCAAATAACTAATTACCTCGCGTAGGTGATTAGGCAAGCATAGGAAATTCTGCATCACGTACAAAAACTTAACGTCCCTTACCAGCTCGCTTGCGCTTTCTTATTACAGGTATTGGCAACTCCAGAAAACGCCGCTTCATCTAACAACATTGCTCAAATAACCAAAGATGGGTATGATAACGAGGGTGACGGCGTCACTATCTTACCGCTGTGCGTAAGTTTCCGAATGGCGGCATCAAATCGTGGTGTCCTGTCGATTGTTAAAAGGCGCGTGCTTCCGATAACCTCATACTAAACCGCTCCGAAGGATTGCAGTGAAGAAACGACGCAAATATAGCTGTTTGCTTAAGTAAACCAGTGAAGCCCAGCACATTCCGTCGAGTCTCCCAGAGTTGTTCTGTAGCATAAAATGAAAAATATGTAATTAAACGAAATATTCATTTTGTTAAAAAATCCCAAAAGTGCCAAAACTGCAAAAACAGCGAAAATTGAATGGAAATTGAATGAAGAATTTTTAAATATGGGGACATACCTCAAAATTTCTGCCGCGAAAGTTTGTTGCATTTTGTTCTAAATGAGAATATTCAGCCACTTTTTGGATCTATCTAAGGCTACCTAACAATATGCTGCGTTCCAAAAATAAAATAAAAATCACGGATATATTTCATTCTCACCTCGCACCTCATTGTTTTTGGTGTGGCCATGAACAATGGCTCAAGGCGTGTCCTCCTTATCATGAGTCATTAGATAACTTACCGTTAATTAACAGGGTTTCTGCACACGCGTTTATATTCGATGACGTAGCAGACACGCCAGAGCGCTTATAGCAGGCTTTATTTATTATTTTTTTGTAATGATTTAGTCGAGGGAACCCTGTTATGATCATAACCTTTTTGACCCTTCTATGGGAATTGCTCCTTTGCGCAAAAACGATCTACGAGTCTAGAACCTAGGGTTGACGCAACGACGCAAGCGAGTCGACGCAACTACATTATACGAAAGTACACATCTGTAATTTTAGGAGCTCATATATTAAAACACACACACACACACACACACACACACACACACACACACACACACACAGGCGCGTGCAAGTGAGTAATAACGCTTCACTCAGCGGGAAGAATGACGCCGTCGTGAGTGAAGTGTTTCACAATGTTTAGAACAAAGACGAAATAAAGACGATAGAACGGCTGTGACTGCGCCGTCGTTGGAAGGTACACGATACGCGTCCGGACCGCTGGTAATGTTTAATTGTGACACAGGCGCGGGCAGCCCTGCTGCGTCGACGTGTTTACGAAGTTCAAGTTCACGCGACACGTCGCCTCGATCGCACGCAGCTGCTAAGTTCGCACCTGACGTACAGGTGCCGCAGGGGACAGCTGCTGACGTTCACGGTGATGAATCGTGGCTCAGCTCGATGGCGGGAAGCGCGATTGCGCGCACACGCCACGCAGTTCCCGTGGCCTGACAAATAGTGGAAAAACTGGACGCCTGCAGCTGCGATGCCGCAAAACATGACGCGATAGACATCATCTGCTGAGAACGAATGCGGCATAACCATTGGTGGAGGCCTCTACTGCAGGTGGCCCGCAACGTCACGCCTTTCCCATGCGTGACATTGGACGGAGCAAACAGAGCACAAGCATTGCACAGTGGTATGGGACGACTCTACAACGCAAGGTCCCCGCTTCAAACAATGCATAAATTTCTTACAGCGAAGCCGTATTAAATGGCAGACTTGCAGCGTGCGTCCTGGTAGTATTTCGCAAGTTAAAAGCTGTTGACCGATCACGGAGGAAGTGAACAAACGTGTCATGCGCAGAGAGCTTGCGTGCGTGCGTGTGTGCGTGCGTGAGCGAAAAACCGCGGATCGATCCTGGAAGTTCACAGAGTGGAATGGCTCTCTCTCTCATTACAGAGTGAAGGAGGCACCACAGCAATACCCTCGGCGGATGCGACCGCCCTCGAAATCGGCTATCGCAGTTAGCCACTTCAGCTACGCTGTCAACCATTTTCAGCATTAGACGGGCAAGCCACGTCCGTCTGGCGCGTGAACCACGTGCATCCACTTGAATATGCACCGCGGACATTGTAAAGCGAACCACTACGAAGACTTCGCACACGCGCGGAGCCATAGAGAACCTGAACGCCTTGCTGCGGCACAGGTTCGCCTCCTATACGTTTTGGCAGTTGACCATTCCCTGTCATGTATGCGCTGCAGTGGAGAGGGCAAATTGAGTGAAGAGAACTCCGCGTGTACGGGAAAAAAAAAAAAGGAAAAGGAATAACATTCATTTAACTGCACCGCCGAAAGTCGTGAAAAATATGACCGGTGGGTCCATCCTCGGTGACGTGTTACAAGAAGCACCCACGGCTCACTTATCTTCGTTAAAATTAAGAAATAAAAATATTCCAACTGTATGTAATAACCCATCTGACAGCGTTGCCTCGCGACGGAGAGTGATTTCCACTTTTTAAGTTGCAAAAACCCAGTTGCCGGCTTCCCTACTGCACATGTGGGAGGGACGATTAAGAAGATCGAAAAATTATGCACTATTAAGAATTTCCACCGATTTCCCAGCGAAACTACTACAAGCATGTACACTTCGAAAGGTGCGCTTCCTGATGCGATAAAAAAACATGAAATCGATAAAGTGCGGCAGACATGTCTTGAGTGTCTTGAACGGCGCTAGCCCCTAGTGCCTGATCCACTTCGACTGACGTGCACTTTTGGCTGACTGGAATAGACTTTGGTTTAACCTTAGGCTGGCTCACACAAACATATCCAATACGGGTGTGAGCCACGCGTAGTTTCTAACGTGTGGCACACAGTTTTTTGCTAAAATTGCACAGTTTTATTGCAGCGCGCATCTACCTCTAATCAATATTCGTTAATTAACACGGTGATTAAGCGAATGTTTTGCACGAAACTTTCTCTGTGATATCACGCCTACCTCATACAGCCCTGGACATTTTTAAACACATATTTTGTTGGTTTTCTTTTCCTAACAACCTCCATTCGGAGGTGAACAGGAAGTGCCGCGCAAGAAACAACGCAGTTACGAGCTAGCGCCACAAGGCAACGTGCATATGAAAATTTCAAACACTCTGATCGAATGTGTGCCCTCAGCTGTCACCAACAAGGGAGAGACTAAAAACAGCGGGCACGCCGCTTGCGATGTTGGCGACGGGCGCGAAAGTATGCCCTCGTACATCCGCGGGCGCGTGTAGTAATTGCCCGTTTATACGAGTTCCCTGATCTTTTTTTTTTTTTTTCTTTCTCCGCCCCTGCAGGCCAGTCGATAGCGCCAAGCACAACAGTCGTCGTTTCGCGCGGAAGGGCTCTCTCTCGGCTTATCTTGCGAAAGACACTCCACTAGAAGGTGTACAAACGAGCGCTTGGAAAGGACAGAGCGTGTAACAGTACTATCTCCGGCATTCGCTGCAAAGACCGCGGCAGCGTAACCGTCACCGACACACGTTCAGGCGTCAAATTGCGATGCCGGGTTCAGTTATCAGTCGCTCTGTTATAGGGAGACTGATTCCCTTGTCTCCTGACTGAACTGCGGCCACCATAGAGCTTCCTACTAAAATACTAGAGGGAAAACTGGCGCTGCGATCATGAAGCTGCCATGGGAATGATGGGTATGACATGGACTTGTCTAGACTTCGTGCCTGCGGCTTCAAACGTTCTGGTGGATTTGTTTATTCCTGTTTTTTAGCTTCAGTGACGGGAGTGACATCACTTTCATTACGCGACGAAGACAGCGGCTGCAGTGTGCGCTTTACTGATGGGATCATCAGACTGGCACATGTATACTAAAGCCGTTTGCAATAATGAGGTGCCATGAAGTCTGTTTCGTTGTGTTTATTGATGGATGGCTACACATATTTGCAGTGGTACTTTGCCCAAATTTAGAAATATTTGAGCTGCGTCTCGCGAATCTTATCGATGCGGTTTTGCTGTTATTTTTTCTTTTGTGTCAGATGCGACATGATCTGTAAGCGTGGGGCCGTTTTCACGGCTGACATACATCCCTTCTGTTCGCATATCTTGTATTACAGCGTTTTAATGCCGCTATTTGATTCATTCAACGCCGACCGAAAGCGCTAAGCAGGCGCGCAGTTATCGTGCCTGGTAGAAGCCGAATGGACGATAGGCTGGTGCACCTGCAGACGACGCTCAAAAAGTCAGCTCACATGAAGGCTCAGGCGTAGTTTCCGACGGAGTTTAACGGCGCGGCTGTTTATTTAACATCACGTGTTTCTTTGCATAACAGCAAACGCCAAACGATGGGCGATACTGCATTTGTGCTGCTACGGCCCCGCGCACCGGCTTGACCCACATAGATCGTAAAAATGCAGTGGTGCACTCGCACTGCGCTTAAGGAAGCGAGCGAAAGCCCGTTTGTTATATTTGGAAGAAGCACCTACCCTTTACATACTTGAAAACGTTAGCACGCCATCTACATGAGCAAAAATCTTTATTTCAAGTTTGAACACAACTACATCTGGAAATTTAACCTGTATGGGCGCTGCTAAATCTGGGCACAAGCAGAGGAGGCAACATTGCCATATCTCACAATATTGCTAAATTTCTGAGCGTTCAGTATTTTTCTAACCGCGAAAAAGTAACTAGTAGGTGCGCACGTACATAGTTATTCCAAAGTTTTCCGTTTTAGTGCAATATTTTGTCGTATTGTTTTGTGGGGTTTAACGTCCCAAAACCAGGTCTAATTATGAGAGACGCCGTAGTGGACGACTCCGAATATTTCGACCACCTGGGGTTCTTTAACGTGCACTGACATCGCACAGCACACGGGCCACGACATTTCGCCTCCATCGAAATGCAGCCGCCGCGGCCGGGATTCGACCCCGCGACCCTCGTATCAGCAGCCGAGTACCATAGCCACTTGAGCACCGTGGCGGGGCCACTATTTTGTCGTAAACGACCTATTTTCTTGAAGTGGTAAAGTCATATGAAGCCAGAAGAACGAAGACTAGGCAAATCCATGTCGTACCCATCATTCCTATGCTGGCTCAATCGCCTTTTTTGAAACACGGACAGACACCAGCTCCACAGTTCCCTCTAGTATTTTAGTAGGAAACTCTATGGCGGCCACGAATTGCACTGCTCCGTTTTGTCTTGGGCTTACTGTCCATGTTCCGCTTTCTTATCACTCGCGCCGCTAATATATATACACTGCGCCAGTGCGATGAGTAAAGTCCAGCTGTTACGCCGTCGTTGTGTGGTGTTCTAATGCTTTCCCGTTGATTTTCCTTGATCATGTACATTCTGCGCTGTAACGTGCCTATCCAAGCTCGGCCGGGCGGCACTGCTAAGCCCGAACGAGCGTTCACGTGCCTCCCCTGTTGAAACCTAGGCGCCGACGCGCCTTTTCATAAAGGGAGAGGTGTGTGTGTGTGTGTGTGTGTTAAATTTGTCCCCCTGGTATGGAAAAAAAATTAATATAAAGTGGGGGTAGCCCGCGCCACCAGAAGGTATATCGGGCTTAAAGCCAATTGCACCATAAAGAAATAAGGGGAAGTGTTCCCAAAAAGAAAATTTTGTGGAAAAAGCCAATAGAAAAAAAAAATGTATGTATTCGGAAGCAAGGCCTGCGGGGCTTTTCCTTCTATAATAAAGGCAGGAGATGAAGACCGTGATAATGTGAGTGCCAAGTACTACGTAGCAGTGAGAGCTTCCAGCAGCAAGAGCGTCCTTGTAACAAGGGGAAAGCGGGAGTGCACTGCTAGGTGTAGTTTAAAGTTCCGTGACCGACGACGTAGTGGAAGCCACAACTCGAGCCAAGGGCCTCGCCTTGCATGGCGGACCTGTAGGCATGAGCTGGAGTTTGAGGCGGAAGCATTCGGTTGAAACCTTGAGCAAAGAGGAGGTGAAACCTGCGATGAGAAAAGGTCTGCGCAGATACATAAGGCGGGTTTTGTCATATCAATAGGATGACATGAACAATGGGTCTATGTGTGTTGAAAAGTTGATGCTCACGTCATAGCTGCCGAGGTAACCTCGCCTTTTTTTTTGGCGTAATTGGAACTATAACGTTGAGCATGCAGTGTCTGATGGGTTGTTGTAAGGAAAATGTATGCGAGCGGTAGACGTGTGGTTGGGAAGTTTCGATGAGGTATCGGGTTATGTCTCAGAAATTTCTGCATAGTGTGTGTGTGCGTGTGTGTGTGTGTGTGTGTGTGTGTGTGTGTGCGCGCGTGTGTGACAGAGAGGGAGAGGGGGGGAGCGTCGGTTAAACTAGCAATTACATTGGCTACCTTAGAAAACGCAGTTGATTACAATTACTAATTAGTATACCGAAAGAAGTAATCTGTCCTTCACGAAACACACGCACTTCATAGCTGCCGCCTGTTGGCACAATTAAGGCTGAAACCTGGCAGCCGCAGTCACCCAGGCCGATTCAGCGCGGATCGTAGCGCTGCAACATATAATTAAAGGGTGCCGGCAACACTTCTTGAACACAGTCTGCATATTTGACCGTTCATATTTGACTGGGATATTTGACGGTACGACTCGCGAGTTTCGGAAAGAAGCTACAGTCACTCGGTGGCTAAGTGCGACATTTTTGTTTTTATTTATAATCGCAAAACATCGCTTATATGCTGCTGTTTTGCATCATCTTCTATGTTGTTTATACGTTTGTGTTTCTAATTTGCATTGTGCTGTTTGTAATGCCTGCCTGTATAGTTTCTTTCAATGTTGTAAACTTTCCCGCCCTGCAACAGCCCGAAAGGGCTCACAGTATTGAAAAAAAAAAAAAAAACCCGGTGCCAATCGGTCGCGGAGGTTCCTGTGAACACGTGAGCTAAGTAATGGTGCACCGGGGCATTCACAATGTGGTTTCAAACATGGCTGGAAATCGCCTGCTATCCTCGCAACAATTGACGTCACAAGTAGTATCGACTACGTCACTTCTGTCATCCTGAACGGAAGACACACGCGTTTTCTTCAACTGTTCCGACTGAAGATGAACGAATAGCCTATTCCTGGGGTTGCTTCCGTGTCCATGAAATCACTAAAGCTAGTTCTACCTCAGGACACGCAGTCAATAGTATCTTTTCTTGAATCTAATTCGTTTCTCCCCCTTGTAAAAACGGTTTCAGGAAGCACTTTTCTTACGAAACGCAGTTTTACCAACGATCCCTTTCCTGCTTTCAACAGCAATTTCATAACCGGCTGCTTGTTTTTTTACATTACGCTAAAGCCTTCTTCAGAAGAGCAAACTCAATATAGATCCTAGCCTCCTTTATTGGATTCAGTGTTTTCTAACTAACCGACCTACAGTAAGTTCATGCTAATAATTTTAACTCTCCTACCGTTGCTGCTACGTCAGGCTTACCAGAGGCTTCGGCTTTAGGCCAATGACTTTTTCTTATTATGTTCATGATTTTCCTGTCGGTATTAACTCTACCATCGCTGATGATTGCGTGCTGTATCGTGTCATTCCTAACCCACACGACCTTTCTACGTTGTAGTCAGACACTGACGCTGTTTCTAACTGGTGCGTCGATAAGGCTCATGAAACTAAACATTAATAAACGATATGAGAGTAGCGCTAACGCACCAGAACAAAGTTAACTTCTATACCCTTAACGACTCCACTTTGAAACCTGTTACTAGTTACTGGCGTACATATAACCCACAACCTCTCTTGGAATATGCACGGTGAACAGGTAGTTAATCACGCTAATCGCATGCTTGGATTTCCCCACCGTAATTTCTCTTCCGTTCCTTCAGATTTAAAACTTAAATTGTACACAACACAACGCTAGTTAGATCCAAATTGGAATATGCTTGTTCTATTTGGGATCCATCTAGCTCCGCATTATCTACAGCCCTTGAATACGTTCAGAACTGAGCAGCTCGTTTGGTGCTTATAATTACTCCCGCTACGCCAGCGTTTCTTCAATGAAAACTACTTGTGGTCTACTAAAGTTACGCCGTAAGCACCTCCACTCATACCTATTTCATAACATTTTTTACAGTAACCGAATACTTAAAAATGATCTTTTCCTTCCTCCAGATTGTATCTTCACGGTTCGATCACCATCTCAGTTAAAATTCCCTTATACCGCACTACCACTTACGGTTATTTTTTCTTTTTGCTGCAGACAAGCAGCGACTGGAACCACATCTCCGTTGCTGGAATCGAAGAACCTGCCGCCTTTAAAGTTGCAATTAATAACATTACACATGTTTAGTTTATCGGGCTTAGCGTAATAGCGTAGTTACCGGAATAGCGGGATGGAAATACGCATGCGCAGTACCGCAAACGGCCGATACCGTTTAGCGTGCCCACGGTATTTCGCAGATTTAAGCTCACCGTGTTTGCGTGGTTCTCGTAGTTTACGTAAAACGTGGCGGCGGTTTCGGACGCCCGCTTCGAATTGAATTTGACGCTGCTGTGGCAGGATTCACTTCGTTTGCAGGAAATGCCTGTGTACAATGGCTTTGCTTGCCTTCAGGTAGCTACGACGACGCCGTATTGGGGATAACTCAGCCGAATTTTCGAAATCGCTTCCCATTTCGCACATTTCTAGGCCTACCGAGAGAACATCGTTTTGCATTTCTGCAACATGTCAATTTATGCTCTTGGAGCTTGGTTCACACATCCTCTTTATTCTCGAAAAGTTAGAATGCCGCTGCCTGCGGGAGTGTAAGTGAACATTTTAAGTATTATTTCTTTTCACTTTTTTTTTAACGCATCTATCCTTCGCTTGATGGTGCCACTAGGGACATTTAGCGTGTCCGGTAAACCGCTATACGCAAGCGCTTTGCGTAGAGCGGAATACCGGGCGTAAACAGCGCATTGGCAAACATGGCCGACTGACCGCCCTCCGCTTTGAATCTTTCAAGTGGTCGTCGCGCGCTCTGTAGCCCTTAAGTAAATAATTGACGGCTGTATTTGCCTTAACTTTGTATCATGCAGCTTCGACAGTAAAGTATCCGTGATGATTCAACGCCGTTTCTGAGAGCCAGACTGAAATTATCGAAGCTGTAGGCTTAGCGAGTGGCTTCCAGAATCTCGGAGGACATAACGCGGGTTTGCTTGTTCTGTTTTCCCCCCATAAGCTGGCGCCACTTCACTGCGAAAAACAACGCTACACGCTATCCGGTATCCGCTACACCTTTGCGTATACCGGTTTACCGGACACGCTAAATGTCCCTACTATCACAGCTACCGGGCCGGGCCGTAAACGCTATTCCGCCAAACTAAAGCTCATTTCTGCGACGAATGTTTGCAGTACGGTAACGCTATTCCCTTAGTCCCGCTATCACGCTAACGCGCTAAACTAAAAATGCCTATTGTTCAACCACTCCTATCTGTAATGTCCGCGGGCCCCGAGGGTATGAAAATAAATAAATGGAAATAAATGCGCCTTGTGACGTCAGTTGCCGTCCTGACCAAGACGAGTCTATACTTGTCGAAACGTTGGCTCCAGCAGTACTGCCTGTTATCCATCGTTTCTGGCAATCCTGTTCACCTTCCTCTTGAGCTTCTGTTCTAGTTTGGGTTTCATACAACCTAATTAATCGAACAGACAAAGAGGCCAAGGAAGGCAAAAGGGAAATATTTGTAGTATTTAATGTAGTAATTATTACATAAATGGATAGGACTTAAATTGGACAAACAAATAGACCCGTGGATGGTAGGTACCGAACCTATACGACCTTTGCATAACGTGTCCGATACTCTACCAACCGAAGTAGAACGTCGGTCGCTCTTCCGTCCACTTTACCGGGTATATCTGCTGCACATTTTTAATTCTGGGAGCGTTAGTCAGCGCCACTCGTAGTCTGTTGGATTCACTGGGTTCTGTCAAACAAATATACCAACCCTTTATACATTTCCATTTCGTCATTTGATACTACGGGAAATATTGCGACATTCAAATCCCTAATAAAAAAAAAAAATAAACGTTCACGCATACCGTTCCATCTCAACAGCAGACACTATCCCGTTCGGGAGATTCGGCGCGAAACGCCATTTTAATGTGGCGAGCTGGGCACGTGTTGGTACAATGCCACGCGGAAGACGCGGACAAATCGAGCCACAACGATTACAGATACTCTGCCTACACACCGTCCAGGTAGTGTGCAATCATTTCCAATTCACCAATCACGTCGTTGGAAGTTCAGCGCTCGTCCTCGTTCCGCACTGCCCTCCGGTGCGTGTCTTCTAGCGGTGCATTCATCTCAGTTATGACCACCTTTAAAATTATTTTATTTACCCTGGAATGATTGCACTACAGCGGAAGCGTTTAGTGCCATCGGCCATTTTTTCTTTTTTTTTATGTGAATCCGTCTTTGCAGCTTGCATCGGAAAGCACTGGTATACACTTCAACTGTCATGATAATATTGTTCTGTGATCTCGTGCAGCAGAGTGGGTGGAGCGATCACCGGTATTTGCCGAACCGCATCGCGTCAGCCAGTCTTGTTTTGTTGTAGAACGGACAAGGCACTTTGGGCCGCGACGTCAGCAACCCCGTTTAGAACAAAGACCGCGACCAGAGTAACGTATATCCCCCCACAGGGTCGCGAAAGTTGTCCCGCTGGGGACACACCTTTTCATGTTTCTTTGCTGCTTTCCAGCGTACAGCGCAGGCAGTTGTTGGGCGGACACGCTCCAGCTACTGCTAACAATGAGGGTACGAAGAAACAATGGCGCCTCTGCTGCATAAAGGAAAATTCACATTCTGAAAGGCT